>PVIJ01002253.1:11593-166706 GCA_004024925.1 Scalopus aquaticus | reverse complement strand
GGAGCCGGAAGGAGGGAAGGGAAAGGGCACAAAATGGAATAGAAAAGAACACAAGGGACCATGGAGATGGATCACGGGTGAATTGGTGGTGGGCTACCCTAGGGGAATGCAAAATGTAAAAGACATAAATAACAATAAAAATATATATTAAAAAAAAACAAATAAAAACTAGAGTGTTTTGATACAATATGGGAAATGAGCATTTCAAGATTATTTAACAAGGCTATGCAGACTACAACAGGGTTTTTGAGAGGGCTGGAACCTCCTAAAACTTCAGCATCTTAGTTTTACTTCTGGACCAGTCATGATTGCTGGTTACATCTTTGCAAATAAATGAGTTAAAGAATATACGCCTTGCAGTTTGTTTTGTTCTCTGTGATTTACATCCTAATTATGCATTTGGATTGCTTTTTTAAAATGTCCATAGGTGCTATCTGGGTGTTAGACGGTAGGTTAGTTTTTGGTTTCCTTCTTTATACCTCTTCTTTTGCTTTTAAAAAATTAATCTACATTATATTTTAAAAACCACCAAACCTCTTTGGATTTTCCTATCACACAGAAGCAAATAAAATGCTCTGAGATGCAACCAAGTTAATAAAACTCCAAACATTTAAGGGTTTTTAAAACATGTGTCCCTGGTGGAAGATTATTTTCTTAGCACACCAACCAACCAACCACTTCTAGAATATTTCACAATTTGGGGAACTGAATTAGCCTCTGTAGCTTAGAGAGCAACTAATGGTTTGAACCATAGGAAGCAGCAAGGAGAAATTCAGCCTTGAATAAGATGTCTGAAGAAAGGCCTGAATTAGGGCAGGTGCTTCCAGGTACCAGATAAGGTTGGCTTGGACACTCCAACCCAGGCTTATCACACCTCCTCCAGGAGACCTCAAGCCCAGGAAAGCAGCTTAGAAGAGTGGTACCAATCACAGGGAGCTTGGATATGAGTAGAGGGCCCTCAGTGGGTGAGAATGAGCACCAGTAGAGCTGATGCCTTTCGTAAACGTGGGGATTTTCTTTAATCTCTTAATGAAGTGTCTATTTAAAGGCTAGATTAAAAAAAATCTGTGTAAATAGGAAAGAACACAGAGAACTATGATTAAGCTAAGTAGTTGCAGACAAAAATGGGAATTGTATCAAGAACAGGAAGAACTCATCAGCCCTAATGGGCACAGGTGGAAATGGGTTCACCAGTTTGTTGGCATACACACGTTCATATCCAAGTAGAAAGAGGGTCATCCATGTGTCCCGAGGGGATAAAGTAGTCTAAGTTCTGAAAGAGGAGTGTGAATTCAGTTAATCAGACCAGCAAACTTGCAGGTTATAAGAAAAACCATGACAGAAGTCATAGCTCTGTTGTATACAACCAGTAACTCATTAGAGAAGGAATTGGACAGTAAAATCTTATCAATAATAACTTTCAAAACCATGTAATAGCCAATATTAGTATAATATTATTAAGAAATGTGTAAAGTCCATAGGAAAAATTTGGACAGAATTTTAAAAATTGGCTAGTAAAAATAGGTGTGCAAAAAAGTTATATCACTTTATTTTACATTTCATATTTATATTATATAAATATGTTATATTAATTTTTTATTGTTGGTTTACAATGTTGTATAGGATTTAGGGGTATAGGTTCATGTGTTTTCAGGTGTATGCTACCAAGTTATGCATAACAAGTAAGCACTCATAATTCTCTACCAGAGGCTACTGTTTCCATTACATTTCATTACTTTTCTGTATTTCAGTCTGGGGTAATCTTTCTGTCAAAGTAACTTCTATTAGTATTTTTTTGTGTGCAGGTTTCTGATAAAAATTGTTTTGTTTGTTTGAAAACTTCTTTATTTTGACGTCATTCTGGAAGGTATTTTGAAGGATAATTTGACTGAATGTAGAATTTCAGATTTAAAGTTATTTTTTTTGTCACTTTCAAAATGTCATCTCATTATCTTGTAACTTCCAAAGGTTTCTCTTGAGAAATTGCTGTCAGTTTTGTTGGCTTACTCCTTGAAACCAGGATCCCTTTTTTTCTCAGCTGCTCTGTGGAGTAATTATTTTTCCAAATAGTTTTGGAAATTCTTGGCCATGAGTCTACATTTTTTTCTTATCATATTCATTCTCCTCTCTTTCTGGGAATACAGCATATAGAGATGTGGAAATGTACCCCCAAAGTTATATAGATTTGTGAACAGCCGACAAATAGTGAGAAAATTACATTGGGTTTTCTATTACACTGGTCAACAAATTTTTACAAAAGTCATATAACTGAAATAAAATTAGTCATTTCCTATCAATTTGTATGTGCTCAACACGAATATGACAGCCAAATTCTAATTTTGGCTCTAGTTTTTTTGTAATCTGCAATAAATGGATGTTTACATCACGAAATGCATGCCAATAGTAATAGGCCTACGGTTAATACCTGTGAAAAATCAAGTCATAGACTACTTCTTAGATATCTTTGCTTGTCTCTTGTTCAGGAGCATCTCTGGCGAGTGTCCAGCAGTAGTCAGCTGGCATTGTAGTGGACCATTTTCCCTGGTATCTTTATTCCACTGATGCGATATCTTGATGAAAACATTCTCCAAGTTCATCAGTAACCATACCACAGTTTTCAGGGAAGAAATCCAGATGGGAATGAAGGAAGTGAATCTTTAGAGACATATTGCAGCCAAGTTTCTGATACTGCATCAGCATGTCTTCTACTAGTTCCTTGTAGTTTTCTGCCCTAACATTCCCAAGAAAGTTTGTAGACACTAGGCGAAAAGCATTCCATGCTTGTTTCGCATCACCCTGCAGCAAGTTGTTGAACCAGTAATCTTTGAAGAACTCTCAAATCTGAGGACCTACAAAAACTCCCGCTTTAATCTTTGCTTTGCTGAGTTGAGGAAATTTTTCATGCGGGTATCAGAAAGCTGGCGAGGTCCAGTCCATGGCTTTCACAGAATTGTTCATCACACCTAGTTTGATGTGAAGGGGTTGTAGTCAGGATTTTGTGAGTCTCGACCAGAGCTGGGTGCTGGATATTCTTCTCTCCAACTGCTACATTTTGTCTGCGAATCCATTCCTTCCACAAGTAGTGCAATTCGCTTGCTCAGCTATCCCACTCACATAAGAAACACATGTATTTTGTATATTCCTGCTGCAGTCCCCTTAAAGGGGCAACTAGCTTCAAATCACCACAGATGTGCCAGTTGTACTTGTTATACTCAATGGAATTCAGTAGCTGCTTTAAGTTACATGTCTCTTTCATGTGGACAGCATGCTCTATTGGAATAGATAGAAGATGGTTTCCATTGTGCAAAAGCACAGCCTTAAAACTCAGTTTCGAAGAGTCTAGAAATAGTATCCATTCTTGTGGGTCATGAGTCATTTCTAAGGCATTCATGAGGCCCTCAATATCGGAACAGAATACCACAGTACTTTCCTTTCTGAAGAAAGGCTCCAACTACTGGTGGCACTTTCAATATAAAGTAATTATGACATCTTCTTCTAGAAGATTCCATTGTTGGATTCTTGACCCTAGCAATGCTGCCTTGTTCTTGGATAAGTCCAAATCACGAACCAGGTCTTTTAGTTCTTCCTGTGTTAGTCTGTGTGGGGTTGATGATGCACCACAGTGAAAATCTGGATCACTGCATGCTGATGGAACAGGAGAAGAACAGGTTGGCTCACCCTTGTCCTCATCAGATGAATCAAGAGAATATTCTGCTGGAGGTTCTGCAATAGGAAGTCCCATACCATGTGGAACTGGTCTCAATGCAGACAGAATGTTTGGGTAGACTATTCTCGACTCCTTTTGCTTTGCTATTCCGCCGAAAAGAGGAGGAACCAAGCAGAAGTAAGAGTCTTTTATGTGGTTGCTTGGCTCTCTCCACACTAAGGGGGCTGCAAACAGCATTGATGGTCTTTTGCCATTTAACCACGGTGAAAGCTGTGTTGTACATGTAGCACAGCATATGTGCAGGGGCCAAGGCTTGTCTTGGTCACCAACCTTGCATCCGAAGGAAAGATGATAAGCCTTCTTCTCTTGAGAAGTGATCCTTTTCTTCTGGTCAGCAAATGTCACTTCCTCACAAATAGAGCAGAAATTGTCCACGCTATGAACGCACTTTTGAGGCATTACTGTTCTGTATTGTGCCTAAATGGATAAAATAATAACAGTTCTATGGAACAGTAGCTTCAACTGTCTTGCACAAAGTCTGAAATATTTTCAATGCTCAACCTTTCCGACAGGCTTTCTGTAGTGCACTGCTGACGTCAGCTTACTTCAGCAGCTGCCTGGCAGTAGTATTGCATTGCATCAGAAAATGATGCAATCAACTCTGGATGATGTATGCATGATGGTATTATGCAATGCGATGCAATATTACATCATTCTAGCCTGATTTAGGATGTTGTTGCAGTCCTACTGGATAAATTGACACGGTGAAACATAAAATGAATTATATGAAATATCTTAAAAACGAGAGCTAATGTAAAATTTTCAGGATTATATTCATGTTCAGCACACCTAGATACAACAGATTAGGGCC
Source organism: Scalopus aquaticus (assembly GCA_004024925.1). Taxonomy (NCBI): domain Eukaryota; kingdom Metazoa; phylum Chordata; class Mammalia; order Eulipotyphla; family Talpidae; genus Scalopus; species Scalopus aquaticus. Next base: position 162,168 of record PVIJ01002253.1, on the reverse strand, counting down.
TTTTTAAAGTAATGATCTCACTGTTGACCAGTGTTATTTATGTCTGATACTGTTCCACATTTTCTCTAATTTCTTCTCTTACTATTTCTCTCCAGGTATTTCTTAGCAACCTCTTTTCATCTCACTAACTTCTTTATTGCTATCTCTAGCCTGCTATTAAACTTGTGTATTGAATTCTTAACTTCAGGTATTGTTATTTTTAGTAGTAGAATTTCCATTTCAATGCTTTTATAGGTTATAATTCTATGATGAAATTCTTCATCTTTTCACCAGTTTTCTCTCACATACTAATCATTGCTATTTTAAATCTCTGGTAACTGCAGTGAAGGATCATCTGTCATTCTACATCTGTTGTCTGATGTTTCTCTTTAATTCATACTGTCCAGCATCATAGCATGTGTAATAGTTTTGATTGAATGCCAAACATTTATTACAGTCATGTATTAGTTAATGACAATGGTACATTCTGAGGAAATGTACTCTTAGGTGACTTTGATATTGTACTTACACAAACCCAGGTGGTATAGCTGACTACACACATGGGCTGTATGATGTATCCTATTGCTCCCAAGGCACAAATCTTTAGGGTATATTACTGCTTGAACACTGTAGGCAGTTTTAACATGATGTATTTATGCATCCAAACATATCTTAACATAAGAAGTACTGTAGAAAATACAGCAGAGAGGAGAAATGTTGCACCTGCATAGGACACTTGCCATGGGTGGAGCTTACAGGGATGGAACTTACGCTGGGTGAGTCTGTGGGTGAGCAGTGAGTGAATGGAAGGCCGAACACATTGCTGTACAGTAATGTCACCTTTATTAACACTGTGCACTTAGGCTTAACTGAATTTATAAAATATTGCCCTTATTAATAAATTAGCCTTAGCTTACTGTAACTTCTTTATAAACTTAAAAGGTTTTTAACTTTTTGACTTTCATAATAACAGCCTAAGATACAGATACATGGTATGGTTATAACATATTTTTTCTTTATATTCTTACTTTATAAGCTTTTCTCATTTAAAATATTTAATATAATTTTTACTTTTAAAAATTTTGTTAATAACTGTTAACATTTTAGCCTAGGCCTACACATCAATATCTATGCCCTCCATTTCTATATCTCGTCCCAATGGAGAGTATTCAGGGGCAATAACTTGCACCGGGCTGCCATTGCCAATGATAACAATGCCTTCCTTCTGGAACATGTCCTGAAGACATGTCTGAGGCTCTTCTTAAATAGGTGTCATTATTATGGCCACAGTGGTTTGTTTCTCTTTAATCACAGATTTTCTTGTAAGCAAATAATGTACGATGAGCATTCCTCTCTATTCATGAAAACCTTTTGGTTTGGGGGTCTATGTTTTTGAACCTTTTAAGGAGTCGTTGAGGTCTAAAACTTCTGCTGAACCTTTCACTGTGATTTTTTTTTTTTTGAGTTGCTTCTTTTTCTTCAGTGTTTTCCTTCTCTCTTCCCTCTTCAGCTGTGCATCTCTCTCCTAGTTCCAGCAGCTTCTTGTTAGCCAGTTCCTCAGGAAATCTCCTCTAGTTGCTCCTCAATGTCATCTTCATCCACACCAGGTTAAAGTTGCTTGCTGTCTCAATTATGGTCTAACTGACTCTTTTTCAATCTCCTCATCCTCGGCAAATCCTTTGAAGTCATGGACAAACCTCTTGAGTGCCTTCCTCCAGCTGCCACTTATATACTCCTTGGCGACATCATTCTAAGCCTAAGCAAAGTTCTTGCTGTAGTCATAGATGTTGTAATCTTTCCAGACTTGCATTAGTGTTTTTTTCGTCACATCAATAACCTGGCCAAATGTCCTTTTCAGGTAGTAAGCCTTAAAAGCTGCTATAACTTCTTGATCTATTGGTTGGATCAAAGAGGCAGTACTTCCAGGAAGAAATACCACTTTGATTTTGGGATGAAGGTCACCAATACAAGGATGATGTATGGGAACATTATCAATAATAAACAAAATCTTGAAAGGTATGTTATTCTCCAAAAAATATCTCTTCATTGTGTGGGCATGGCAATTCAGAAGGACATCTTGGAAGAGCAGTTAGGTCATCCTTGACTTCTTATTGCTCCTGTAGTAAACCTATGGTGCTTACCAGGATGATTTTAGGCCTTGGGGGCTCCCACTGTGCCAGACTGTAAAGGGTTTTAATTTGTAGCTTGCACCTCAAATAAGAATTATCCTATCCTAGAAGTCTTGAAACCACCTTAAAAATGAAAGTTCTTTCAGGCATCCATTCCCAGGGTAAGGAGTTTCATCCACATTGAGTATTTCCTCTGGCAAGTATTTTTCCTCCATGCTCAGCTTTTCTAGCATTTCCAAAAAAAATTCCAGTTGCTATTACATCAACACTTGCAGGTTCACCACTCACATTCACATTATGTAATACATAATGATTATTGCATTGTTTAAAATACCCAGACCTACCAACAGGTTCAGCATCATAGTGGGCTCCAGGCTTTTCCTTCAACATCACACACGCTTCCTCTGGTTGTGATCATCATGATTCCGAGCGATATATGCTTCTGTGTCTGGTCTTCCATTCAGGTCATTAGCAATTTCTTCATATCTGACACAGGCCCTTCTCAAATTTTTGTCTCATTGCTTTCAATGAAGCAGATCCTTCAACAGTTTCTGTCACTTTGTTCTTGTTCTTCAAGATCATAGCTATGGTAGAGTGGGTTGTGCCTGACTGATCAGCAATAACCATCACTGATTTTCCACTTTTGTAGTCCTTAATCTCTTTTAATTTCATTTCCAGGTCAACACTTGATGTGGCCTATTACTGGCAACAGGAGATTAAAACAAGCACATTGGAAAATAATGCTATTGAGAGACGCTTTAAACACTGGACATATAAGACTTCTGTTGGCATAGAACACTATGACACCACGAAGATTATGGCCTCACTAGGCAATAAGAGTCTGGGGACCACCATTTTGTATGTGGTACATCCCTGACTGAAATGTGACTCTGCAACACATAACTGTATTGTATGGTTTCCAGAAAATTTTGTCTCCCTTCAAAAAGTATTTACTATTTTCTTTCCTAGGCAGAAAGAGTTGAGACTGATCATCTTATTTTATCCAGGCATTGAGATATGCAGTCATGAGCATCTGCCTAATTCTGTTTCCTCTGCTCCTAAAACGTAGCCCTTCAGGCCTACCAACTAAGAGCCCTATATGTCCTCTAGGCCCATCTGCTTGGAATGTTCTGAGTGCTAATCCTTGCCTTTTAGCTGAAAACTCTGTCCTGTTTTCCAGAGGTTTTCTATTAATACTTGTTAGCCTACTGACTGGGTGATTCCAGGATTTGGAAAGTAGTTAAAGTAAAAGTCAGTACCATTTCAGGCTCAGTTCTACTCCCTTCCTGTCTTGATCCATGATGTCTCTAATTTTGTCAGTTTGGCCCCATGAAACCACCAAAATCTCTACTGGTTTCTCCTCAGCAGCAATCTGTGTGTGCAATACTTAGTTTCTCACTCTGTTGCCCTAGTTCAGAATGGGCAAATATCCTCAGAGATCAAGCAGTTGCAAATGATCTCACCCCTCTCCATTGTTCCCTGCTCTCCAAGATCTTGGGCCCTCTAATTCTGGTTGCCGTCACAGTCCTATAATGGCTTTCTATTTTTTTAATGACAAGCATATTTGTTGTTTGCTTATTTTGTATTTTTATTTGGCTTTGCTAATTCTAAATGACAATATTCCCAATTTAAAATCAGGATTCCATGCCTAGGAATGGGAAGAAAGCATATTAAGCAATTAGCTACCTGCTCCAAATTGGCTGGTGGAAGCCAGTGAAAGTTCTAGGGTGAAATGTGGAGGACTCCCTACATATAATGGGGCCATGGATTGTCAGAACATACCCGTGCCTTGGGTGAGCTCATAAAACAACTGTAACCTGATTAACAGCAGCTATAAAAATCATTCACTCCCGGGGGGAGGGTAAGGGCTCAAAAGCGGGGAGAAAAGAGCACAAAGGACTATGGTAATGGTTTCACGGGTGAACCGATGATGGGTAACCTATGGGGAACACACAATAATGTAAAAGATATGAATGACAACAACAACAAAAATCATTCACTCCCTATGTTTGGATCTGTGCTCAGCACACAACCTTGAAATGGTAATTTGTTTCCACAGAGACTTAGAATATGCTTATCAGCAAATACGAATCTGCCAATCAGTTTTGCAGTCTTATTTCTTAAGGTAATTAATCAAAAAGAGTGTCATGACCTATATGATGAACCTTTTTAGCTCACTTTGCCTTGGATAAAATGACAAAGTATAATTTCTTGACGTACTAGTATATAATTGTTGCTATAGCTCTCTTACTAAAGTACTACCAACATTTAGACATTAAGCATCTCTTTCTAAATTTAGCAGCAGGTCCTGTTCGTGGGATAAAAAGGGAATCCTTTTTTTAAAAAGGAGCTTGCATATTATATCTAAGTTTCTAATAAAGAGATGAAACACTGGAAAATTATTTCTGAAAACTGTCTTCTTATATCAGATAGACAGTTGGAAAATGTGGTCCTGAAATTTGATGAAAAGAAAACCACAGGTAATTCAAAAAATATTATCTCTCAGTCTGATTGGTCTGCAATTTGGGGGTTATAACAAATGTTTGTTTTTTTTCAAGGTACAGCAGAGTGTAGATTTTGGCTGCCATGAGAGAACTTCTTTATTAAGTTAATCATTGCAAACATTAGGCTCTAATACATGGAAGAGATATAAATTCTAAGGGGAAGAGCTCTCTTGGTTCCTATTTCTGCTTTATGGGAATAATCAGATGGTAGAGAAAAAAAAAGAAAACTGGAGAGGTCCTTGGGATTCTCCTGCAGATCCTCAAAAAAGGTGCTTAATTTTCTAACTCTGACTTCTGCTTTTTTCAATTTGTTATGGAAAATAAAATTTGACCTCTGAGAAGATATAGCTTATACAAATGAAATAATTGGATGGGATCTGGATGATTAGGGGCTTAATTGCTATCTCACTTAAAGTTCAGCAGTATATTAAATTTTTAAAATTCCTTTGGAGTGTTTAATTTTCTCCCCCCACCACTTTAAATTTTCCTAGACATGAATCCCTTCCAGAATCTAGAACAATACTCTTCTCTATGAAGTTGTGATTAAATATTGATGCTCTGTTATACTAAACGGTTGACTAGGAAAACCATTAGGCCTGATTCATTAATTAAGTAATCTGCTGAACTACAGGTCACTTTGCAGTATCTCTGAGACAATGTGATTTCATATGCTTGTGAAAAATAAGAACACAAATCAGAATTTAAAAATAATTATTAGAACTAGATAGCAGAATAAAGAGAGTGCTCACCAGTCAGAGGAACAGCACCATCACATTCTAGCTTCTTAACACATCAGTATGATAAGCTTTCTACTAATCATGTAATAATCTCAAAACCCTAATCCAAGAATTGGGGGTAGAGAAGGAGCCTAGGGAGCTTTAAGTGGGGGACCCCTCCTTCCTCCCTCTCTCTTACAGGAATCAGACCTGTATCATATCTGAAGGCTTACCCTGTGCATTCCTGCTTTTCTCTTTGTATTTTATTGCTAGTGGGGACTGGGGAGATCCCTCCAATAAAATTTCTTCCACATCTGATCTCCTCTTGGCAGCTGGTTCTCTGAGGACCTACCACTCATTAACTCAATTAATACTTATAAGCATGAATTAGCTCAGCAGTAACTGGGCTAAAATAATAGTATATAAGTCCTAAGGGTTTTATGAGGAGGAAATTTGAAAATAGATAAAAATTCTACACACAATGCCTGGCACATGGAAAGTTGTCAATAAATAAGAATGGTCATTGTTACTATCCCTTAGTGCTCCTGGAATTCTGTGCTTTAGATAAAATTGACAGTTACCATAACTTGGTGGAGCCCTGAACTCCCAAACACAATTCAGAAAGAAGCCTCAGGGAATCCCAGGTTGAGCATAATCTAAATCTATTGGAGCTCCCATAGTAGGGGTTTCCTTCCCACAGGGACTTCCTTTCTATGGCAGAAGTTTCCTTCCCCTGGTAGGGTTTCTTTATGGTTAGGGTTTTGTGCTCATTGTATTTGCCTAATAGTCTCTCTCACCTACTGAGGTTAAGGAAAAGGAATACCGGGACCTCAGAGATTTCTTGATTAGTCCTGAGGAGTCTCCTCCTCTAGCCTTTTTTTAAAACAACAACAACAACAAGCCCTCCCTGGTGGCGCAGCGGTGGAGCGCTGCGCTGTGGAGCTGTGGGCAGTGCTCATGCGAGTTTGACGCCCAGCCAGGGAGAATCCCACATGGTGCGCAGACCTCTCCTGCCTCGCCTGCTGCTCCCCTCAGCAGTGTATTTCTGATCTGCCTGTTCTGCTCCCCACTCTGTCTCTGGTGAACCCTCTCGCCGCCCCACACCTCTGGCCTGTAACCCCAGCTTGTATGTATAAATAAAAAAATAAATCTTTAAAAAAACAACAACAACAACAACATAATTTCAGACTTTTGCAAAAGTTGAAAGAAGAATTTCTGAGTACCTCACCCAAATCCAAATGTTAACATCTATATATATGTACACACACACACACACACACACACACACACACACACACACACTTCCCCTCCCCCCCCCCGAATCCTTTAAGAGAAAGTTGAGAGACGGTGTCCTTCTAGCCCAAAATATTTCAGTGTGTTTGTTCTAAAAATAAAGCATCTCCTTGCATAGCTACACTACAATTTTCAATCAGGAAATTAACATTGATTCAATTCTTTTATCTAATAAAATTCTATTATCTAATGAATCTTCCCCATTGTCTCAATGATGTCTTTTACAGCAGTAAAATACCATAGATCAGGCTTTAGAATTTCCTCTTCTACTTTATCTGAAATGCAATTCTATGACTAACTAGTAAGTGCCTACTAAGTGCCAGCAGGAATTGATAGAACTCAAGTGGAAAAGAAGGGGACACTATGTTATGTCCATTCCGGGAAGTAGATGCACTAATAAATGAGGTAGAAGTGAGGCTCATAGTGTGGTATGTGGGGAGAATCATTGGGATCTCATCTAATGTGGGGTTTAGAATCTAAATTTAGTATAGGAGGTGAAAATTGCCTAGTTGCAGTTTCACATCTTATAACAAATCAAGAGCAGCTAGATTTTGTCTTCTGCTCTGAAATAGATAATTTCTCTAGTTAAATATCAAATGAAGGGCCTCCCTGGTGGCCTAGGGGTTAAGTTTCAATGCTATGATTGCCACAGCCTGAGTTTGATCCCCAGCCAGGTTGCTGACCCCCATATGGTGCAGCAGACCTCTCCTGTCACCTGTCTCGCCCGCTGCTCCCCTCAGCAGTGTATTTCAGTAGATCCACCTGTTCTAGTCCCTACTCTATCTCTGGTGAGTCCTCTCACCCTTGCACCTTTGGCCTACATCCCAGGTCTTCTATGCATAAATAAAGAAATCTTAAAAAAGAATAAATTCAGGTGAAATAGCTACTTTGCTTATAGTGCTTTTAAATATTGGAATAAAATTTATTTTAGTAAGAGAGTCATCTATGAGAGGCACATGGGAAATTGGAACCATCCTTCAGGTGGTTTGTGTGGACCTACTGATTTAAGACTGGTCTAGACATGTGCCTATCAAGGTCTGAATAGTCTCCATTGTTTAAATCATTTCTTTCTCATTCTCTTTATTGAACCAGTTTCTATTAAATACTAATAATGAGACGTTGAAGGAGTAGTCCATAAGCAGAGAGGATGTAAAATTTACAGGCATCTGTTGTTTTATTGTCCAGATACTGTGTTTTTGACAAATTGAAGGTTTGTGGCCACCCTGCAAGTCTATCAGTGTCATTTTTCCAACAGTTTGTTGTATCTCTTTGTTTTCCTGTCTACTTTCCTCCCCTCCCCCAACCCCTAGCCGCTCCCACTCCAAATTAAACAAACAAGCCAAAAGCTCTCATTACTCCCTTACAATTAAGTGAATAAGATGATGTTTTCTAGTCTTCACTCCTGTCTCTGAGAGAGATGCCCTTTTTGCTTATTAGATGGAGATGGAGAAGTCATTTACTCTAAAATTTCCTTTTGAGGGTTTAGCATCTTTCCTTAGAGCATGCTGTGAACTGCAGAATCTCCCATGTGTAAGACGTGTCTGGACTATTTCTGTCAGGCTTTAAACACGTCCTTGTGCCTTCCAACTGTCCTCAGAATACTTCATGACAGAAAGCAGTAAGGGAAAAATTTTTGCACTCTCCAGTCTGGTTGTTATATTATTATTATCATTATTATTATTTTATGGATGATTCAGTTACAAGTAGAAATTACAAGTAGATGTAGAGTGCTTTGTTAAGTAAATGGCTTTGTTTATCCTCCACAAAGATGCATATGAATTATTTATTTAAAAAGGTAGTATAGGTTTTTAAGGTTTTTTTTTTTTTTGGTAGAATTTTAAGCGCAAATTCATGACTGAGAGGGGCCACTATTAAGATGGGATCCAAATTCAGATGGGATCTGGGAAAATCATATGCTGTCCCTACACACAAGTAACATCCACATTTTAAAAACCGGATAAAATGTGGTCGCAGTGCACAAATGGCACAGAATTCAAGAAAGTAAACAGGTGTCATAACGGCAAAATACCGGAGGGAGTGGTGTGTGGCTGTTCAGGAGGGGGTGTTGGCAGGTAACCCAGCACCAGCTGCTTTGCTGAAGGTTGGGAGGGTTTTTTTTTTTTTTTTGGAGGTTGGGAGGGTTTAAAAAGAGGGGAGAGTCTGATCCCCAGAGAAGCCCTGGATCTACTCCCACATTCTATTTGCAATGTAGCTGGGATTATTTAATAAATCCAACAGTTCTCCTTCCGGTTCAGATGTGGACTTCCAGCAGCCCTTCCCTCCACTGCCACTGATCATCCCCCCACCCCACGCCTGCTCTCCTCTCAACCATGTTCTTTTATTCAAGGTTTTTTTTTCTTCTTTTTTTGTTTTTGGTTTTCTATACAAGAACTGAATCTGACTTTGACTTTGCCCATAAAATTCTCACTGTAGAGATTCTGTGTACCTGAAACTCATAGGACATAAGGGGTTTGCATAGTTCTTGTTCCTTTGTCCCTGTTTCTTTTTAGCTCTCCCTATGCAACCCTTCATTCCCATGGCCCGCATGAAGGGGTGTGATAACATTTTGGAGGACAAATGTGTTCTGCACTGATCTTCATTGCTCATAGCTGGTAAGACCCGGCTGGGTGACTGTGAAGATCAAATGATTTACTGTGGAAGATGTCTAGCAAAAAACTTGCATGTTATAAGCACTCAGTATGTTTTTTTGGTTCACTTTTTGTCTTATTCTCCCTCCCCAATTCTTGTTTCTGCCATCTGTAATATTCCTAGAAAAACTCTTCATTTGTGAGAACTACATGATTTTATCATCTGGCTCACAAATTGATAAGGTATTAAGACATTCAAACTGATGACCAATAGCTTGTGTCACAGTCCTTTTTTATAGTTTATTTTAATTACTTTATTTTGATGCGCTTCATTCCCTACCAGACCTTGAAGGCCACAGCTCTTTGACTATCTGCATATGGACTTGAACCACTTCTCCACAACCCACGACTTAAAGAATAACCATTTATGATGTTCTTTGCTCTTAATGAGGACTGAGCAGGGGGGAAATAGCCATACATACAATACAGAATCTCATTGCATTGGAAAAATAACTCCAAACTTGATATTGAGGGCTCATACATCATGTTGCTCAATATTTTTTATTTAGACATTTACCTGCAAGTGAATATCAGAGCATGAAAGCAGGAAAATGCTTGTCTCCTCTGATGATTTGGTCAATGTTTTTTAAGCAGAAAATGAAACCTGACAATCTTCAGTTTCCTGCACTATCCCTTGGCTGTTAGAATACTCCCGATAGCGTGCGCGCGCGCTCGCGCTCTCGCTCTCTCTCTCTCAAATTTAACATTTTTTCCTTATTTTAATTCTTCCAGTATAATTATTCTTTTCCTTTTTATATTTAAAGTTTGGGGTTTTACTGTGTCTGGATTTTCCATAGCCTTAATTTTTTTTCTAATATAAGAGGGAGAATGAACAGCATAACCTGGGATAATATTGATCTATTTAGCTCCCTCAGACACCCAAGGAGAGGGGCATATGGGTGGTGAGATAGGTCTACAGTGGAGCTGGATGAATCTTTGTAGGACTTTTCCAATAGAGCCAACATACCTCTCCACTACTGCCACGGAAGACTGAGGGTGCTGTGAAGAGAGTCCACTAAGTGATCTTAGATATTGGGCTTTATGACCAAAATAATTTGTTACTCGCTGTGCTTTCATTCAGATATACGAGGACATTCTTGCTCCAGGGAAAGTAAGTACCTCTAGGAACCCCTCAAGAATCCCAGGTATAATTAATTGATTAATAGAGTTTTAAAATAACATTTCCTATGTGTTTACCTATGAGGCATTGTGCTGGTTTTTCAAATGCATTAATTCTTTAGATTCTCACCACAGTGCTCTGAGATAAGTATTACTAGTAACCGACATTTTACAAATGATGAAGCTGACTCTTAGAAAAGATTCAATCACAGAGCTGAGAATTGGGCTCTAGAGCTAAGAATTGGGCTCTAAATCATCTACTGGAAATCTCAACCCTCTCCCCCACCCCCAACTACATTAGGATCTCTCAGGATGGAGCGACTAACTATACTCCCCAAGAGTCTCCTCTCCTGGCAGCCAGCAAGCCTCACCAGGTTCATTTCAACAGCTCTGTAGTGCAGTGGATCTAGACCCAGTACACCCCAGTCTCCTGCCCTTTCTTAAGGCGACATTATCACTCACACTGTCCCTTTCATCTCCTATACCTCTTTTTTATTAGACCATAAAGTGGAGCCATTTATAAGCCATGTTGAAATTTGAAGAAAAAAACTAGCATGCATTTTTAAAGGACATCCCCAAATAAATTTGAAATCAAATCAGTTTGAACAATTGTAGTGCTACAAATGTCATTCTCAATTGCATTTGATTCATATGCTTTTTATTTCCCCAACTGGATTTTAAAAATGATTTTTAATTAGGAAGACATAATATTGTCTTAAAATGTATTCAGTGGTTTATAAGGCAAAGCAAAGAAAGGGACAAAGACTTCTAGTAGTGAGATAAAAATCTCAAATCATCAACATGCCAAATATTTGTTTTCCTTCTGAAACAATGCTATTGATTTCCAAATAAAGAAACCATTTAGGGCCAAGATACACATTCAAATTGTAATTGCTTTTTCTAGCTAAACTTAGAAGACTATATGCATTAAAAATTTAGCAAACAATTTGCCCCTGATACACATCAACTTAAAAATATTCTGTCATAATGGAAAAGATAACATTGCTGATCCAGCATCATTTGTACATTTGTTTTTTGTTTGTTATGATGAACTTTTTGTTGGTGGGGTTTAGATTTAGATCATACCTTTGTCTGTCTGCACTGACTCACCCAGTCATTCGCAGAGTCTGTTGAGATGTCAATGCAGGGTCAGGGATGAGGGATTTGGAACAGGCAGAATCCAATTGGCTCAAAATGAGATGAAATCCCAGATTTTGACCGCGTAAGCAGAATATTCCAGCTGCGACCCAAAGCATCTGTACCAATTAGAATTTAAACAAGTGACCCACTGTCTTAAAAATCATCTCTTTGATCTTTGTTAACTACAAACTATTCCAGTTTGTGCCAGAGGAAGTTAGCATTCAAAATACAAACCTTAGTAACTGATTCTAGCAAATCATACTGTGTAGAGCAGATATTTCCAAAATGAGTTCAGTGTTACCATAATTCATTAACAGATGTGTTAAAAGATGATACTTTAAAAAAAATGTAATGATTCAATAACCTTGGGAAGTACAGTGCTAAATAAAAGCAAACAGGGTTTTAGTATAGGGAATTTGTACTGGTGCAGTTCCAGACTAAGTGATGAACAAGTCTGCATCCAATCAATTTTTCCTTCATGTTTAAAAAGAAAGGTCTATGAGAAGTTACATTCAGAAGTCATCATCTTATGCCAAAAAGTGAGTGCAAATAAACAGATATCTTACTGATTTCAAAGAGCCTGATGTGTTTGGTTCAGCATCATCTCAGTTACCTGAGAACTATCTTAATTTTCCATTTCCTTGTTGCTATTTCTGCTTTAGCAGCATGCTCAGAGACAGGAATGACTCCTGTAAGGTGCAATGGTAAAGGGCTTCCTTCATTAATCTGCTCAGTTGTGCCAGCATAGTCTGGACTCTCATTTTCTTTTTGTATCTTTATGGAAATGACACATTCTATTGGATAGTGGATTGATCATGTAATTCAAGAAATAACAAACACATTTATAAAAGACAGAGGAGCAGTGAGTCACAATTGTTAGAAGAATGGGTTTAAATCTAGACTGATGGAAACTGAGGAAGAAAGACCAGACAATTAAAGAACTTAATACAGTAAGTTCAAGTGTCCCCATCAGATTCTAAAACATGGGATAACTCTAGCAATAATTCCAAGAAATTATAATAGGAAATTTTAAAACATGGCAAATGGAATTGAAAACAAATAACAGAAGTGGTAAAATCATAGGAACTTACAGAAGATTGAACTTGTGATACCAAGATGCTACACAGGAGGGCTAACTGGGGTTTCACAGACTCCTGACAGCATCATCCACACAGCATTTTCTTTAACAGTAACGGAGGGAAACTCACATTCCCCTAGGAAGTCTCATTCAATAATTTATAATCCTCATAACTATAGATCTTTATAAAATTAACCCAGTACTCAGCCTCAAGCAGCAGTAGCCATCATCAGAAATAACAACTCTAGAAGCATCATGCTGGAAAAGGAAAGAGAAACTGTAGGTCTGTTAATTACTAATGATTTGAGGGGTCTTAATTGCACATCCCTTGACCCTATGTTTTACCTTTATCTGCGTCCTCACTCAATTTCTCTCTTGTATCTTGACTTCTGAGAAATGATCTCAAACCTTAACTTCTTGTGGTTGAAACTTATATTTTTTGCTTTAGTCCTTTTTGATGAATGAAAAATCATGAGTCTTTGTCCTGCCTTACCTGACAAATTACACTGGTCAACAGTGAGATCATTACTTTAAAAAAGGCCCTAATCTGTCGTATCTAGGTGTGCTGAACATGAATATAATCCTGAAAATTTTACATTAGCTCTTGTTTTGAAGATATTTCATATAATTCATTTTGTATGTTTCTCTGTGTCAATTTATCCAGTAGGACTGCAACAACATGCTAAACCAGCCTACAATGATGTCATATTGCATCACATTGCATAATTACCATCATGCACTCATAATCCAGTGTTGATAGCATCATTTTCTGATGCAGTGCAATACTACTGCCAGGCAGCTGCTGAAGTAAGCTGACATCAGCAGTGCACTATAGAAAGCCATGGGAAAGGTTGAGCATTGAAAATATTTCAGACTTTGTGCAAGACAGTTGAAGATAATGTTCCATAGAACTGTTATTATTTTATCCATTTAGGCACAACACAGAACAGTAATGCCTTGAAAGTGCGTTCATAGTGTGGACAATTTCTGCTCTATTTGTGGGGAAGTGACATTTGCTGACCAGAAGAAAATGATCATTACTCAAGAGAAGAAGTCTAATCATCTTTCCTTCGGATGCAAGGTTGGTGACCAAGACAAGCCTTGGGCCCCGCATATATGCTGTGCTACATGTACAACATGGCTTTCACAGTGGTTCAATGGCAAAAACCATCAATGCTGTTTGCAGTCCCCATGGTGTGGAGTGAGCCAAGCAACCACATAAAAAGACTGTTACTTCTGCTTGGTTCCTCCTCTTTTCGGCAGAATAACAAAGCAAAAGGAGTCGAGAATAGTTTACCCAAACATTCTGTCTGCATTGAGATCAGTTCCACATGGTGAGGGACTTCCTATTGCAGAGCCTCCAGCAGAATATTCTCTTGATTCATCTGATGAGGACAAGGGTGAGCCAACCTGTTCTTCTCCTGTTCCATCAGCATGCAGTGATCCAGATTTTCACTGTGGTGCATCATCAACCCCACACAGACTAACACAGGAAGAACTAAATGACCTGGTTTGTGATTTGGACTTATCCAAGAACAAGGCAGCATTGCTAGGGTCAAGACTCCAATAATGGAATCTTCTAGAAGATGTCATAATTACTTTATATTGAAAGCGCCACCAGTAGTTGGAGCCTTTCTTCAGAAAGGAAAGTACTGTGGTATTCTGTTCCGATATTGAGGGCCTCATGAATGCCTTAGAAATCACTCATGACCCACAAGAATGGAGACTATTTCTAGACTTTTCGAAACTGAGTTTTAAGGCTGTGCTTTTGCACAATGGAGTTCGTCTTCCATCTTTTCCAGTACAGCATGCTGTCCACATGAAAGAGACATATGATAACTTAAAGCAGCTACTGAATTCCATTGAGTATAACAAGTACAACTGGCACGTCTTGGTGATTCGATGCTAGTGCCCTTTTAATGGGACTGCAGCAGGGATATACAAAATACATTGTGTTTCTTATGTGAGTGGGATAGCTGAGCAAGTGAATTGCATTACTTGTGGAAGGAATGGACTCACAGACAAAATGTAGCAGTTGGAGAGAAGAATATACAGCACCCAGCTTTAGTCGAAGACATGCTGATGTCTCACACAAAGTCTGATCTCTAAAGATCCACTTCTTTCATTCCCATCTGGATTTCTTCCCTGAAAACTGTGGCATGGTTACTGATGAACATGGAGAATGTTTTCATCAAGATATTGCATCAGTGGAACAAAGATATCAGGGAAAATGGTCCACTACAATGCTGGCTGACTACTGCTGGACACTCCCCAGAGATGCTCCTGAACAGTTGTACAAGAGACAAGCGAAGAAATCTAAGTAGTAGTCTATGACTTGATTTTTTACAGGTATTAAACATAGGCTTATTACTATTGGCATGCATTTTGTGATGTAAACATCCATTTATTGCAGATTACAAAGAAAATCTAGAGCCAAAATTAGAATTTGACTGTCATATTCATGTTGAGCACATATAAATTGATAGGAAATGACTAATTTTATTTCAGTAACATGACTTTTGTAAAAATTGGTTGACCAGTGTCATTATCAAGTTGGGATTTGATTATTTTGTGATTTTATTTTGTATCCAAATTATTACCAATCTTGTCATTGAAGTGAGATTTGTGTAGGGTGAAATCTTTCCTTTTAAGCATCTTTCTGTGAGTTTCATGAATGTTTACTCCTGTGTAACCTCTACATGAATTGAGATAGAGAACATTTCTATCACCCCAGAAAGTCCCCCTTTACTCCGTTCTCTTCTCCCTAGGCAAATATTGTTCTGATTTCTATTACAAGTTATGGAATGTCATAAAAATAAAATCATACTGTATGTATATTTTATATGTAGCTTCTTTTGCTCAGCATGTTTTTAAAGATTATCCATGTTGCTCTGTGAATCAGTAGTTAATTTTTATAGATGAGTAGTACTTCATTTTAAAAATATATCATTTATCTTGGTGGATTGATGAGTGGCTTACAGTGTTTGGCTTTTGTGAATAAAGCAATAATACAATTATTCATGAACCTATGTTTTAATGTTTTGAACTCTACATTCATTACCCTTGACTTAAATTTACATAAACATTTAAATTTGTTTAAAGACCACTCATTAAGCAAATATTTATCAAATGCCTGGGATAGCTACTATTTTCAGTGGTGAGGATGCAACTATGAAAAAACACACATACTTTTAGCTCTTGTGGAGGTCATTTTCTAGAAAGGAGAATAAAAATCAAGATAAATAAGTTAAAAATATGTAGCTTAGTATATGCCGATCTGTTTTATGGAGTCATATAGAGACGAGAAGGGGAGGATTGGGGCTGGGGGAGTTCAAGGATGCCTTCACTGAGAAGATGGCAAAGACTTCAAGGAGGTGAGGAGCAAAGTCTCTAGATATCTGGGAGAAGCAAATCCCAGGTAAACGAAGAGTAGGCAAAGGCCTCAATTCAGAAGCATAGACAGTGTGTTCAGTGTGCATCGAGGAGGTGAGACTTGCAGGGATCACTGAAAGATGGTGGGTATGGTCAGGATAGTATGTCAGTTGTGAATGTATTACCCCTCACTGTGAACTCCACTTTTCTGCGTACTTTGTGAGATTGGATCTGGGCGCTTTAAATATTTTTTCCTTGCCAATGCTCACTGAAACCTTATCAACAGAAGAAAATCCTGGTGACAAGGAATTCTGTGGAAGACATAATGTGGTTGAGACTTGCTGATGTGGCACAGGCCATAAAGATATTTGTGTCATGTATGAATGCCCACCAGCAGGGATCCATGACAGAGGAGTTCTTAATAATCAAGTGGACAGTATTACTCATTCTGTGGATACCCCAGCCATGCCAGTGCTCAGTGAGCATATGAGCAAAGTGGCTCTGAGGCCAGGGGTGGAGACTGCATGGGCTCGACAACATGTGCTTTCCCTCATCAGGAATGATCTGACTGAAGTTCCTCTTGAGGACCCAATAAGCCAATAGCAGATGCCAAGACATGTCCTGGACAGGACATTCTTGTGGATGCTCACTTGCCATGTGGTGGCAGGTTGATTATGTTAGACCCCTTCAATCAGGGAGGTGGCACAGATTCATCTTCACTGCAACAGAATTTGTGCATATGAATTTGTCTTCCTTGTCTATAATGCTTTTACCAGCATCAATAGTCAAGGGCACTTGGAATCCACTATCATGGAACTCTGCAATGTTGAGTATGATCAAGGAATTCATTTACTCAAAAAAGTGCAGCCAAGGAGCAGAGCCATTGAATTAACTTATGCTAACTCATGCTCCATTATTTGGATGCAGTTAGCCTCGCTGAAAGGTGGTATGGCTAGTTGGGAGATAATATCTGAAAAGAAGGGACTCTATTGTATTGGATGCAGTACATCCTTGAATCAGAGACTATTATATGCTGCTGTCCCCACAGTCGTTATATATGGGTCCAAGAATCAAGAGCCATAAGTAGGAGTGGCCCATCACTATTATAACCAATAACTGGGAAAATCCTGTCTCTCTGGCAACTTTGAGGTCTACTGTTTTAGTGATTTTAGTCTCGAAGAGGGGACCACTGCCACCAATGGACAAATCAATTGGTCCACTGAATTGAAATATGGAACTGCCACTTAGAATTTAGGGGTCCTTGTGCCATTGAGCCAAACACTCAATTGCATTTGTGCTTTTGTTTATTCCACACATTATTTCTATATGATATTTGCTCTCTAAAATTTCCAATTTTTCTTTACTCCTCAAAACATGGCTCAGGTCACTGTGCTTCCACTAAGCTTGCAATAACTCCCAGAGTTCTCCCTCTTGTATGAAAGCCTTATAAAGTCTCTCATACTGATGTATTATCACTTGTCATTATTACTAGCTTTCCAATGCTTATATTTTATTCCCTCCAAATGATTGTAGGATTGTGTCAAGTAAGAGTTGTCTGTGTATGTTCTCAGGGGTTGTGCCAGTCCAGCAGCAATGTTTTCACTTCTGCAGTGAAGGGGACAAAGAAGGATTTTGTAGTCGGGCTTCTAAAATCTAACATATTCAAGTTATAAGACTGTCTACATTTTCCTTATATCGATGGCATCTTTTTTGAAATTAAAGTAATAAACATAGTATTCTCTGAAATCTTTATTTGATGAAATTGAAAAATCAGAAGCTCTATGTGAAGGTGAAAGACTATAATCCTTCATAAAACCCCAGAGTCTGAAAAATAGTGCCCAGAGATATTAGCAATGCCTCCTGGAGGGCAGCAGTTTAATATGTGTTTATTCATTTTGGGCATCACTTATTATTGAGTTCTTGTCCTTGAGAAGATGATAGCAACCTAAATTTTCCTTGCTCAGAAATTTCCACTTGCATTAAATGTTGGAACAGAAATGCAGATCTGGCTTAAGATTTTGAGGTAATTCAGTAGGAAGAAAATAGCTTTCCTAATGCTTGACATTATGCAGTTATTTTATTGGTTTATTTGTTGAGGGCAGAGGGCTAGTGCTACACAGATACAAGTAAATATGTGAGAAAATAGAGAATGATTCAGAAGTCAAGAAATCACTTAAATTTCTGCAATGATTATAAAACTGCTATACATCTGATATTTAATATTGGCTATTAAATATCCAGGGATAAATTCCTCTAAGAACTTAATGTTAGGAAAAATTTTATGTGTCCCAAAGAACAAGCTGCATTCTTTTATCAGATAATGTGAACTACATAATTTATACTGTTTCCCTTTTAGCCTTAGCTGCCAAGAAGTTCAATGCTAAATGTAACTTTCAGTTGCATTAACCTATCTTCTCAGTGGTTGCTGATATAAATCTCTCTGTCCTCTTTCTGGTTCTTTTTCTCTCAGATGTAAGAACTGCCTTACATATATGTGTTTTTGAGGTAACTTGTATTTATTGTTTTTACCTCCATAAATAAAGATATCATCAATAAACAAAATTATCTATATAGGTAGGAAAACTTGGAATTTACAAGGAAGACACACAACACATACTTTGCTACTCCCATGTCAGCACTTGCACACCATCCTAATCCCTTTATTTATTTTTTATTTATACATACAAGCTGGGGTACAGGCCAGAGGCGTGGGGCGGCGAGAGGGTTCACCAGAGCCAGAGCGGGGAGCAGAACAGGCAGATCAGAAATACACTGCTGAGGGGAGCAGCGGGCAAGGTAGGAGAGGTCTGCCGCGCCATGTGGGATTCTCCCTGGCCGGGCGTCGAACTCGCTTAGCTGCTGCCGACAGCTCCACAGCGCAGCGCTCAACCGCTGCGCCACCGGGGAGGCCCCCTAATCCCTTTAAATTTATTTTGAGTAATTCTTTCTTCACAGGAGTAATCAAGAGACCCCATTTACTCAGAAAAAAATAGATGATAAATGCATAGGACCTGCATTGATTTTTTGGTGATTTTATGTTTGGACAAAAGAAACCCTCAAACTGGATTGGCTGCAAAATTTGATCCCAGCTTTGAATTCCATTGTCAAAGTACTTCTCTATTTCCATGCAAAGCTGTAGTTCAAAAATGTTTAAAAGATTTATTTATTTATGCATACAGGAGCTGGGTGTAGGCCAGAGGTGTGTGGGGTGTGTGTGTGTGTGTGTGAGAGGATTCACCAGAGACAGAGTGGGGAGAAGAACAGGCTGATCTACTGAAACACACTGCTGAGGGGAGTAGGAAGCAAGAAAGGAGAAGTCTGCTGGGCCATGTGGGTCAGCTCCCTGCCCAGGGATTGAACTTGTGCTGTAGTGGCTTCATAGTGCTGAGACTTAACCCCTTACACCACCAAGGAGGCCCTGTTTTTCAAATTTGGAAGCTATCAGCAATTACCTTGGGGCCCAGCTTTTTATGTGGGATTATGCTATTATAAATCCTTACATTATTGTTTAAACTATTCAGAACAAATGGATTTATCTGCATTTAGACATAAGTTAATTTGGTAACACTAAACTTTTTTGTGTGTGCAGAGAAGGTTTAAACTTCCTTTGCTGAAAAATTTATGATGAAACTTGGGAGAAAATGAGTGGGCTAAACTTTTGGCTGTGTCATATTCTAATTATGTTAAATGACTTGTGCAAGTTATGTCACTCCCTATACTTCTTTTCTCTCACCTATAAGATGGGCAAAATTGAATTATTAGGTGAATAAAACACATGTAGTAGTATAGATAAAATATATAAATTATACACATACATACATATGGAGTGTATATGGAGTAGTCAGAACTATAGAAATAGAATTATATACAATAAGCTTTACTAGCAGATATTTTAAAAATTTACTTTGTACCCCTTAGAGGGTAATAGGTGAGATTAAAAAAATGATACAAATTTTCGGGTGACGTGTCAGAAGAGTCTTTCCTGGGAGTGTGACCTTGCATCTTTACCTCTCCTCTACTCAGTGTTTTGGAGTTAGATACTAACTTGTAAGGTACTTTCTTGTAAAATAAGAAAAAATCCCAAGCCCACATAGAGCTAATTTACCACTGGAAAAGATCAATTGCCTATTAAATAAGAATATGTAGACTAAATCCCATCCAGATATACATCTGTGCACACATGAAATGTCTCTGATAATGTGAAGTATATAATGGTAAGTAGACAAGCAATATTTTACAATATTTTATTTTAAGATATTGTTATTTTGCTAAGGATTTATCATTCAAGTCAGTTAATTTGAGTGTTCATATAAGATCCTGCTGACATTGGCTAATGAAAAATATTGTACTCTTATGACCCAAGTTTGCAAATATTCAATGGAAAAAAAACTAGGAAAAAAGTGTATATATTCTTAAAATGTTATGCATTATCGTTAAATAGTTGTGAATTACTCACCAATGTGTAGGCTGTAGCACAGAAATATATCTGTTTTTACGCTATAGACTTTCTGTCAAGTAACTAAGCAAACATCTTTGTTCCTCTATGTCTGGAATGTTATGACTCTAAGAAGGCATAAATATAGCTGGCACCAATTTCAACTGTGAAGACCAAAACACTGAGATGATATTTTATCAACAGTCAAGAATATTTAAAGTGAATGTTTCCATAATGGATTTAGATATAGAACGAACTTAGAGGGTTGTGAAAGAAAATAACAGAACTGAGATGTGTGAACAAATTTGAAAAGCAGCTAGTTATCACATTCCCAGCAGGTCATTCACTCAGAGAGTGGACCTGAAATCTAAATCATAAGAATACACATTGCTTTTCTTATGGGATCAATATTTATTATAGAGCTATGCTTCTGAGGAATGGTCTGGGTCTTTTCTTCTCCCCAGGTGGTGTGGCAACATACATCTGAAGAGGTGTGATCCTATTCTCCTAAGTCATATACAGTATTTCAAACCATTACCTCAATAAAAACTAATATAATAAAAAAGAATGCTCCCCAAGTTATACAACTGCCTGCATATGAAGACTTTTAAATAATTAAAAATCAGTTAATCAAGCATCAAAGTAGTTCATGATTTAAAATCATTTAATATGATACAGTAGGATAAGGTATTGTTCAATGACATTATCTTTCTCGTAATTTCTAGGTTACACTGCCACATAGAGAAATTCAAAGAATTCTTATCTCTAACTTTAAGAATCTTTAAAGCATCTGTTTCTCTAACTGCATTCTGAACAATTTCAAACAGGAAAAGTTAAGGAAATAGAACATCTGAGTAGGACTCCCCACCTAGATTTCATACATTCTTTAAATCTGAAAAGTGTATGGACAGGCAATTAAACCTCTTGTGAGTATGCACACCTTTAATTTACAGTTTTCTTGAGATACCATTTACCTACCATAAAAGACACTCATTTTAAAAATGCAAGTCAGTGATTTTTAGCCATTTATAAAATTGTGCAGTAATTACCAAAATCCAGTTTAGAACATATACATCATCTCCCCAAATTCCTTTGAGTCATATTCAGACTCTTTTCTCCTAATCTCAGCCAGAGGCAACCATGGATCTGCTTTCTGCTACTATACATTTGCATTACCTGGATATTTCATTTAAATAGAATCACACAATATGTAGTATTTTTGTATCTGACTTCTTCCACTTAGTGTAATATTGAAGTTCATCTATGTTGAAGCATGTATCAATATTTCATATTTTTGTTGTTGCTGCTCAATATTTTCTCTCAGTCCATGAATTATGTTTTGATTTTCTAATAATATTTTTGAGAATTTTAAAAAATTTTAATGAAGTCAAATTTATCAATTTTTTTTCTTTTATGGCTTATACTTTTGTTATTATGTATAGGAACTTTCTGTGTAAACAAGGTCACAAAGGCTTTGTCCTATATTTACTTCTAGATGTTTATAATTTTAGCTGTTACATTGAGATCCATGGTCATTTTCTGTTAACTTTAATTAATTTTTTAAAATGTGATATCACTTAATGTTCCTTTTACTTAAATGAGAAAAATCCCAGCACCCCTCTAGAATAAATGAGCAAAGGGTATGAATAGATAACTCACAGAAAAAGAAACAATCATTTTCATACATATAAAGAAAAATGCTCACCCTTACACTTAATTTTAAAAATGCCTTTATAATTACCATGAGGCACCATATTTTCCTTATTAGATTGATAAAGAGGTGTTTGTAATGGTGTAGGGGAAATGCATTTTTTTACTTGGTAGTAGGGTACATAATCGATCATATTTTTGATGGTTATTTAGTAGAACTCCATGTTTAAAGTTAGCTCTATTATGTTCTATATGAAATAATAAGTTTCCCATCTTTCTTTTTGTCCTGGGGAGATTTTTAACAAACCTTGCAATTCACAAGAATATTTTTTGTATTCTCTTTAGTTAGCCCCTTGTACACTGTCTGTGGCTATCATGTGTTAGGAATCAGATGGTGCATGGTCAATTACATGGGATGGGGCCCAAAGCTGTCATTAGACTAGATGACATGGGAGTCAGACTCAGATGTAGAACCTTGGCTCCAACGGAATGTTAACAAAGGACACTAGAGAGGCTCAGTGCGTGTTAACAGGAAGGCAGATCATAACAACGGGGAATATAGGAACAGGAACTCTTTGGAGATCAGGCAGGTATTCAGCTTTGGAGACTGCTGTGATCTTACTCTGCAGACTGCTGTCTAGGGAGAAGGTTCCTCTGATTAGTAACTCAGAGGTTTGGACCGAGTTAGGGCATTATAATAATAAGTATAATCATTAAAAACCAAGTTGTTTGAAAGAAGAGAGCCTTAAGAGGTTTTATGGTCTTAGTTGGAAAGGTTTGGATGGTGTAATTAAATAGCTGTGGGTTTAAAATTCTGTCATGCCTTAAATAGGTAAATTTAAGCAAGTTGCTATACCTTTTCAACACTATTTACTCATTCGCATATTCACATTACTGTCTTTTTAAGAAGTGTGCAATGACAAAGTAACTATCATAGTGACAAAATAAGTGTCAGTACCAGATAAATCATCTAAACCCATGCTTCATTATTTTCCCTCTGTTATCAGCAACCTCAACTAGCACTTGGATATTAGCACGTAGAGCTTGGATTTGCAATAGAAAACTCAACTATTTCTGAATTTCACCTTCCTTTCTTTGAACTTACCAATAGTTTTACATTCCCAGGTTAAAAGCCTCTAAGTGTTAATTTTCAATACAGACAAACTCAACAAGCCAGGGAGAGCTGACTTTTCCCCTAATTCTATAAGATTTCCTAGACAATTTGTTTTGACTCTTGCCATATGAGAAAGAAGATTTATTCTTTATTTATTGCTAATATTTCCAACTGAAATTACTGTATTCTATGATGTGGAACTTTGAGGGAGTAAGAACCCATTTGTCTTGGCAGTACAGGTAACACAAATTACTTTTAGAAGAGAATCTTCACCTGATGGGAGGAAGGATGAGCTTCTAATAGGTACAAATTTTTGGAGGCAACCAGTTCTATGATGAGGATTTTAATACTAGTAAAGCTGAGAAGTAAAGCATATGACTGCATATGACTCCATGCACTTGTTCAAATCACTACCAATAGCCATCAGAGTCCCAGGTCACGTACTATTTGTTGTTTGCTTTAAGGACAACCAGTACGACTGTTTCTCCAGACCAGCAGTTCTAAAATATTGAAGTCATGGATTTGCCAAAAACGACTGAATCCAACCCCAGGCATAAATTCTATAAATGTGTGCGTACCTTATTTTTCAATCAATATAATTTATTGCTCTGGAAATTGATTCCCTTCACACAGGTCAAATACGAAAATGTTGCTCAGAAAGAATGCTCTCTCTCATTCTCATTTTGCATATGAATGTAACTAAATACTTGCTTTAAAATGTCTAAAATTCGAACAAAATTAAAAGTAGAATTTAATACTCAGGACATTATTATTGACCTGTATGAGAAATTAAAAATGGTGAAATGTTCTTGAATATGTATGAATTTGACCATAATACTTTTCAACCTTTCATTTTAATACTTGAAAATTTTTAGAAATGTATGTATATAAGACATGTATATATTAAATATATTAATGTATCCCTTTAGCTAGATAACGACAGGCTTTTTTCTGAGCACTTAAATTCCCTTAATCTTCAAATTGAATTCACATTGTATCATTTCCTTTGTCCTGAGTCACTGAAGTCAACTTCATGTGTGTCTGCATTATTAACAGTTTATGTCATCAAGGAAAGGATGTCCTCTGAATCTGTTTCAAAATTTTGAGCAAATAACCTGAGTAGGAACATTTTTCTGCTCCTACAATGTTTGATTGTGTCTTCATGTTTCTGCCTACAGTGAACTCTCTAAGGCTTTATCTGCTCTCTCTTATTTTAGAAGTACTTCTTCTAGCTTTAAGAAGTAAGTTTTGCTTTCTGTAGCCAATTTCATCTTCCAAATAGCAAAGAAGAAGGAACAGCAGCAGCAGCAGCAGCTTGACCAAAATAGTTTTTGTTTTATTTGTTTGCTTTTACCAACAATCCTAGTTATGACCCCTTAAAGTCTTGAAAGATTTCACTCTTACCTATGGGCAAAATTATTGCTGAGAAAATCGAGTCAGGATGAATACTTTTCCATCAGGTTATACTGAACAGACTTTTTTTCTCTCAAGAAACTGAAATTTGTCTCTGATGGTTCAATTGACCCTTTTCTAGTCTTCAAGAAGGCCAGTGCACTTCTTTTGGTAGAAAACATATTTATTTTGCTCTCATTTCTTAACAAAATCATTTGAAAATGAGGTGAATGAAGGCCGTGGCTCTGATGCAATTGAGGACCTACTTCAAGTGGATGATGACAAAACTTCAAGTCTGTTGGCAGAATTTCTGAGTGAAATGCATACCGATGAGGATGGCGATGAGTCATGAGGACATACGGAGCCTCTTTCTTCATCAAAGCAGCAAACCAGATGTGTTCCCAAGTCCTGCAAGGGTTCCATCTGTGCCCAGAATATCAAGATTATCCTCGTGGGGAAGTTTTCTTGGCAAAGAAACTTGTCACCATTTTGAAGAGAGTGAGGGCCTTTGAAGTTTCAAATCAGGGCTGAGGAAAGAAGAATTCTTTGCAGTATAGGCCTGTACCCAGCAGCTAAAACTCCACTGTGGAATGCAGTGAGAAATGCAGTGGTTTCATCCAGTTGCATATTGAAAGGAAAGGAAGATTAGTTGCTAATACTTCTATAATGTGCCTAAAACTATGAAAAGAATTGGGGGTAGATAATGTCACTTGAGTAAGACACTGCTTCAGGCGTCTTTCTGTTTCGAGTCACACACTAACTCTACTGTTTCACTGACAAATAGATTAAACAAAGTTTCTCCCATTGTGCTTAATAATGTAGTTTAGCAACTTTGATATTTCAGAACAAGGTTTTGTGATGCTATAAAATGAACTTTTATGTTTGGAAAAATTTCAAGATTTCATAGGATCCCTAGCCTTTTTCTTAAAAAAAAAAAAAATTCCTCTCTGCTTGTTGAAGGTTTTCCTTCAGCCTTATTCATGCTAGCAAGTGAATTGGAATATTTTCCAGTTAAAGGCAGAACTCATATACAGAAAGATGCCCGTAACTACAAATACCAGAGCATATTCAGCAAGAAATCATGAGACATCATTACATACTCTGAGACCCCTGAGCATATAAAGTAGTATCCATGCCATCTTATATTTATCTAAGGTAAAACAGCATCTTAATTTAAAAATTGACTTTAAAATATATATTTTAAACAAAGCCCATTGTGAAATAGGTACAAATTGAAGTAAAAGTTTGATGGAGTATGTGTGTGAATTCATACAACTCTTGACAGTTATCCCTATGGGGCTATTTCAGGTCAACAACCTCTGACTGAAGTCTCTAAAATCTGCTCTGGGTTAATGACAATAAAATAATGACACAGTAGTATTGATAATATACCCTCCTCCATCAAGAGCAAGCAAACAAACAAAAATATCCTGAATCATACTATTTAAAAAAATGTTCTTCTAAGTAATCCTCTCTAAAGAAAGCAGACAACAGTGTCTCCATAATTCAAAAACACTTGGACTTCTCTTTGACAACCAGCTTCAAAGTCATTTATTAAGCAAAGAAGAAAATCTTCATTCTTTAAAGGCAAAATAACATTCTCTGTCAGCCCAATAATCTTTATTCCTCCATCTCTTTTTCCTGTTGATTGCACTCTCTACCTCCCCTGTCCTTTCCTTTTTTTTCCACACAAGCACAGGAATTATCTCTAGCAGTCACCCTGGGGCTGGCTGACACTGGCTTAGGCATGGAGATTTTGGAAAAGACGACTGTGAGACTGGACAATCTGAGAGATAAGAGAATGATAAATTTTAGCAATTCAGAGAGGAGGTTGATGGGGATAAGTTAGTTAATATACAGTCTGCAAAGCCATATTCTGTAACTAAGTCTTGCACATGTGAATCATAGTAAGTTGGAATCACTGTAAGTCAAATTGCTATGGGAACCTATACAGAGTATCATATAAATGCCTAGTATAGTCATTAGTACCTTTTTGTTTTAAAGGAAGTTTTGGATTCAATAGAATCTTGTTATAAAGTCTTGAATGTTAAAATGTACTTATTTTTGCACATCTGGATAGCTATGTCATGTTTTATTTCCTACTTGCATCAAAGTAGTATCAGAAGAATAATCTCCCAAAGCCAAAACACAGCAACTAAAAACCATGGAAAAGAGAGCCAGAGAAGGGTGCTTCAATTAGAACTAAGTGCTCTGAGTGACCATTTCTTTTCCCCTCCTATTAGGAATAAGAGCTGTTTCAAATATCGATTCAAAAGTTAGCACTTGAAAATTTTTAATTATCGTTTGCTTGGAAAGTTCAAGTATTTGTATAGAAGAATGAGAGAAGTTTTAAAATTAGTAGTATTGAATAAGTAATAATGCCCTTTGTAATAACCATGATCCTTTCCTTTTTGAATGTGAAAATGCCCTCTCCATAGTCTCTCTTACACTGGGCTTCTTAAATCTTTCCCTTGATTATCAAAATAAGTTATCATTATGAAAAGTCGAATAAAATAACAACAAAAACGAAAATCCTATGAAGAGTACCTGGAATCAAGTATTAGTTATGACTTCATTTTTTCCTGCTGTTTTCTTCTGCATTTTCCCCATGCACATTTTGCTGCTTTAAGTTGTAACAGAGTACTACAATAGGATTTAAGGAGAGTTTGTAGTCTTTGTGCAATGGATGAGAGGTAGCAGGAGATATTTTCTTCTTCATCTCCATACATTGATCTCATGCTTCCAAGACTAGACTAAACTTGCATCAGCAACCTCAGAGAACCAGGACTGGTTGGCATGTACTGTTATCCCCCAAAGTTACCATCCTTTGAGGTGGTGAGTCACCCCCACCTATGGAGCATCTTTTTGGTGAAAGGGATTTAATCTTTCTCATGCCCACTTGTGCACAGTTACCATAGGCTTAGCCACTGAGCCTTGGACTCACATTTTGTGGCCAGGGAAGTGGGGCTGCTGTTTTTTTCAAATTCATTTTAAACACTAAACCAAAGTTGTTTAATGTACAAATCTTGCATTTTAGGGGAGAGGTGACAGGTAGAGGGTGAAATAGAGAATCAATGAGAAGATGGTAAGTGTAATGTTATAATGCTAACAGCAGGCATTCTGGGGCCAGAATGTGTGGGTTCAAAACCAGCTCCACCTGCTATGATTCTGGGAGGAGATGTGATTCTGGGAAAGTTGTTTAACTTTTCTGTGCCTCAATCTGACTTCTTTGGGGATCATAACATGAATGATCTCATATGCTGTTGTGAGGGTTGAATTAGTATATACAGTATACTCAGAGTGGAGCACAAAGAGTATCAGATTCTAGTTCTATTATTGCCACGTGAGTGCAGTTGTTATTTAAAGCCACAGTACTCAGTGAAATCACCTAGGTCTAGCTGGAGAAATGGTTAAAAAACTGAGGTCTTAGATACTGAAATCTTTATATCAAAGGAAGAGGAAAAGGGAACAGTAGAAGAAACAGAAAAGTGAATAGGATGAGACAGGAGAAAGGACAGTGTTCCTGGAAGGCAGATGAAATTTCACTGGGAGGGAATAGAGGTAAGTATTATCAAGTGCTGCAAACCTCCTACTGAGTTTATCAATATAGGGATCTTAAGGGGTGTTTTGAAAGAGCTATACTGATAGGAAGATATGATGCAATAAACAGTTTATATGCAAAGGATAGAGTTATAGAATTGTATCTTTATACACTAGAATTATATTCATTTTGGCAAAAGGGCCCCTATATGAAGAGCTCCTTAGAGATTCAAACTGTTTGAGGGAACGGCAAACTCAGACTTCTCTCATGCTCACCTAGAGGCACGCATTCATTGAAATAAGGGTGGGTACCATTGCTAGCAATATTTCAGGAATTATTTTTCTTATTTTGTTTTCTGATGAGGCCATAGAGTTAAATTTGCACAAGTTAAGTGACATGACACCACTATCTCATCTCAGGCTAAGGTATTAGGCATTAGCAACTGCTCAGGGGTGTTTCCTCAAAATGAGGCTTGGAAAATGGCAAGAACGTTCATGATTCTCTCAGCTTCAAGATTCTTCTATAGAATGTCTTGGGCCCTGCTTTCTTCATGGTGTTAAACCATGAGCATTTATCCATGTTACTAAAAAATTTTAGAAACATTTTTAGTAACTAATAATTCAATCTATGATCATTCCATAATTCATTTAACTCTTTTTCTGCACATTGATAATGTTGGCAATTTTTGTTACAAACATCATAATAAACTGTCATAAATTAATCTTTGCCCTTATACCTGATTATTTCCCTGTGTGGGATGTGGTTCTTAAAAGTGGCATCAAGTGTGAATATTTTAAAGACTCTTGATATCTGCTGTTAAATAGCTTTCCAGAAATATTATACTAATAGAAAACATGCTAAGAGTGATAGTGTTCATTTCAACATACTCTGGCTAGTGTTAAACATATGTATTAATTAGTAAGCATCTTGGAGAATGTGACAGAGGAAACTCTTTAGGAATATCACTCATAAATACTGAAATCCTTAAAAAGAACTTCTACATTATTGTTTCAGCTATTCTAATACATATTGTGTGTATGCACAATGGAATGTAACTCAGCAGTTAAAAAAGATGAACTCATGCCATTTGCAGCAATGTGCATGGAACTGGAAGGGATAATGCTAAGTAAAATAAGTCAGGAGAAAGACAAATAAATACCAGATGGTGCCACTAATATGTGGAATATAGAATAACTAAACTAAGGATCAGATAAACATAAGCTTAAGAACTAACCCTTGAAAGCTAATTATAGAACTGAAACATCCAGAGGGGAAGGGGTTGGGGAAGGGTATGAACAAAGAGGGGAGGAAGCAGTGGACTATGGTAGTGGAATATGGTGAGTTGGTGGTGGATGCATTAAAGTGGCATTGATTGGATACCTAGTGGGACTACCCAAATATTAACTCAGTTAAAAACAAATTAATTAAATTAAAAAAAAAGAACTGAAGTATCCGGAGGGGCAGGTGTCTAGAAGGGAGGAGAAGAAGG
This sequence comes from Scalopus aquaticus, assembly GCA_004024925.1. Taxonomy (NCBI): domain Eukaryota; kingdom Metazoa; phylum Chordata; class Mammalia; order Eulipotyphla; family Talpidae; genus Scalopus; species Scalopus aquaticus. The sequence goes on along the minus strand of PVIJ01002253.1, from coordinate 132,569 downwards.
AAGGAAGCACAGTGGACCGTAGTGCTGGACCATTGGTGATCTGGTAGTGGGTGCCCTATGGGGACTACACTGAAGGAAGAGGATCCTATACTTCCAAAATGCCAACAATAATGTAAGCCAGTGTCACCTCGATAAAAATAAATAAGTAAAACGAAATAATACATATTTCTGTTGTGTAAATTCCCAAGCACAAAAGGCCATTATAGATGAAACTCTAGGCTGTACATTGACCATCACTGACTTCTTCCAGACTAAGTAGCAATCTTTACATAGAAGCCATACATGTGTGGCTTTATTTTAGGGCTCTCAATTTTATTTCATTGATCTGTGTGCCTGTTTTTGTTCTAATCCCTTACTATTTTTGATTATTGTAGTAGCTTTGTGGTATAAATTGAAGTCAGGGAACATGATATCTCCATTATTTCTTCTCGGGGTTGTTTTTTTTTTGGTTGTTGTTTGTTTGTTTTGCCTATTTGAGGTCTTTTGTGGTTTCATACAAATATTGGACTTTTTCTTCTATTTCTGTTAGGAATGCCATTGGTATCTAATAGGTATTATTTTGAACCTATATGTTGCTTTTGGTCAAATGTCCACTTCGGCAATATTGACTCTTCCAATCCATTCCTTTGTGCTTCTTTAACTTCTTTCATCAGTGTCTTATAGTTTTCATTTTAGAGGTCCTTTACTTCGTTGATTAAATTTATTTCCACGTATTATATTCTTATTGCTATCATCATAAATGGTATTTTTTAATCACTTTCATTCTACTAGTTTATTGTTTGTATATAGAAATGCAACAGATTTTTGTATATTGATTTTGTAATCTGTTACTTAACTATATTCATTTATTATTTGATAACTTTTTGTGAGCACTTAGGGTTTTCTATATGTAATATGTCATATACAAACAGTGACAGTTTTACTTCTCCTTTTCCAATCTGGGTACTTTTATTTCTTTTTCTTGCAATAATTACTCTGGAGAAGACTTCCAATACTATGTTAAATAATGGTGGTGAGAGTAGACCTGGTTCCTGACCTTAGAGGAAAAAGCTGATATTTTCTCCATTAAGTATGATATTGACTGTAAGTTGGTCATATAGGGGCTTTATTAACTTTAGGTATGTTCCTTTTACCACCCATTTTATTGAGGGTTTTTATCATAAATGAATGCTAAATTTTATGAAATTTTTTCTACATCTATGGAAACAATCATGATTTTTATCTCTCATATTGTAGATTTGATGAATCACATTGATGAATTTGTATTTGGTGAATCACCCTTGCATCTTTGGAATAAATCCCACTTGGTCATGGAGTCTGAGCTTCTTAATGTATTCTTAAATTTGGTTTGTTAATATTTGTTGATGAATTTTGCATCCATATTATTCAAAATTTTGGTCTATACTTTTTTTGTGTGTGTACTGTCTTTATCTGGTTTTGGTATAAGCATTATGTTATGAGCCACTAATTTTTAAGGTTATACTATAAAATTCACATTCACCAATACAAGTTTTGATATCTCTATTGAAGCATTCTTCTCTCTACCCATTGCTTCTTATTCTTCCTCTTCAGTCATTCTAGTATTCCATGTCCTCATCCCATTGGATTTCTAATTATTTGTCCTACTACTTCTTTCCCTCCTACACTTCCTGTGCTCAGTTCACGTCTTACTCAACTTAGAGCATAGAAACTGCCAATTAACTACTTCATTACAACCTTTCTTCTCTTTTTTTAAGAAGTCCCTCTCCCCTCTCTTCCTTTATCTCTTCCTTATAATTGCCTTAAAAACTCCCAACCAATTTAACCCTATCCATCTCCTCTGTATCAGTCCCCAAGTTTAACACTGGAGAGCTAGCAATCTTTCTATAATCTAGTGATATTCTGCTATTTCTATTTGTAGGAGTGAGTCAAGTCTAATCTATAAGCAAGGGAGGAAATTGAACAGAGGCATGAATACAAGGAGGCGAGGATCTTGGAAGCTCTCTTAGAGGCTGCCTACCATATCCAAGCTGTCAGTGACCCTATCTCACCGATTACAATGAACAATTTTCTGTCTTCAGCTCATTTGTCTGCTCTGTGACATTTGATACAATTGATTGCCTCTTCCTTAAAACATTGAGTCTTTAGGTTTTTGAAATAACTTATTGGTTTAATTTTTCTCCTTAATGACTCCTCCTCTACTGACCTCTGAATATTGGAATATCTGAAGGTTCTGTCCTTGGCCCTCTTATCTTGAGATCCACATTCTCAGGTGATCTCATATATCGCATACCTCTTAATAGCATCTATATGCTGACAAGTCTCAAGTCTATTCCTTCTCCTGTACTTTCTTATTAGCTCCAGAATCATGCATCCAATTGCTTGCTCATTATTTACTCCCACTTGGATATCTGATAATCATCTTAACTTTGCATATCTTAAGCAGAACTATTGATTTCTCCCACTCTACTCTCCCCCCCATCATCTCCTGCTCCCAAACTCCCCATTATTCAAGTATAAAACATCCTTCACTTAAATCATGCAGCCAGTCTATCAGAAAGTCATTTTTGCTCCTCCTCCAAAACATATACTGAATCTTATCTGGTTGGCCCTTCACCATTACTTCAGCTCTCATTTAAGCCACCACTAACTTTTATCTAGACTACTATTTAGACTACACTAGTGGCCTCCTATCTTCTCTTTCCTTCTGTCTTTTAACTTTATCAAGCAGTTTCTAAAAACGCAAGCAGAGAGAAAAGATTTTAAAGCATACATCAGATCATGTCACTGCTCTGGTTAAAACTTTTCAAAGGTTTCCCTTTGCATTAAAAATGAATTCTGGAATCTTCATCACGCCCTCCCTCCACCCCCAGATATATATAATCTGCCTCCTTCAAACTAAATTCTACCTCATCGACTCAACCCATGTGTTCTGCAACCATCCCAGCCCCGTTAGGTTCATTGTCAGTTCAGGCAGCTTGAAAGAGAATCTTGGATGCCTTGGCATCATCCCCACTGATTACAGGAAAACAAGCAAGCAGGGAGACAGCAACTTGGCGCCCCCCCCCCCACCCGTGAATCTCCTATTTGCTCTTTCCTCTCGTAGCCATTTTCCACTATTCTCCACTGCACTTCACCACCCACAGTCCTCTGTGATGCCACCCTATATGCTCAATCTCCAGGCTCAGGCGTGCCCACACCATCAGGCATGGATACGCTCCCAAGTGCCACCTGCATTCAAGGCCGCAGAGGCCAACAGCACAAAAGCCTGAGCAATCTTCATTGAAACTCATTTCCCTTCCTTATTTTCTTCACTTTCTACCAGCTACCAATATGGTCATTCATTTTCTTTTTTTTTTTTAATTTTATTTATGCATACAAGAACTGGGGTGTAGGCTGGAGGTGGGGGGAGTGGGGAGCGAGAGGATTCACCAGAGACAGAGTGGGGAGCAGAACAGGCAGATCTAGTGAAATACACTGCTGAAGGGAGCAGTGGGTGAGACAGGAGAGGTCTGCTGGGTCATGTGGGAAGCTCCCTGGCGGGGTATTGAATTCACGCTGCAGTGGCTGGCAATAGCTTGATAGTGCTGAGACTTAACCCCTTGCACCACCAGAGAGACCCTGGTCTTTCATTTTCTTCCTCATATATTCTTAATTTGTTCTGCTTCAGAGTCTTTGTTGTTTGTTCTTTTTAGAATACTTTTCTTTTTGTCTCTCGTAATTCAGGTATTAGAAAGGTATTTTTCATGGAGAAAGCAGGGATAGGGTGGAAGGGAGAAAAGAAAGAAATCTCACTTTTCTTAAGGGTGCTTATTGAAAATTACAAAAATGATTTGTATTAATCTGTTCCAACTGCTATATCAAGTTACCATAAGTTGGGTAGCTTCTAAACAATAGACTAATTTCTCACAGTTCTAGAATCTGGGAAGCCCAACACCAAGGTGCCAGCAGATTTGGTGTCTGGTGAGAGCACACTTCCTGCTGCATAGAAGACCACCTTCTTGCTAGATCCTCACATGGTCTAAGGGGCAAGGGAGCTCTCTGGGTTCTCTTTTTTTAAGGGCACTAATTCCATACATGAGAGCTCTACCTCATGATCCAGTCACCCTCTAGAGGTCCCACCTTCTAATGTGCACGGGGGGTTAAGATTTTAGCATGTGAATTTGTCTTTAGTACTATTTCTACTTGCAAAAATTTACCTGAACTTAATCTCAAAACCTTGCTTAAATGCAAGGAAGACTGAGAAAACAGTCTATTCTGGGTGACCATGTGTTCAATTAAATTCAGAGTCTATATATTTTTTAAAATAAGAGGAAAATGGATCTTGGAGGAGAATTAGGAGTCTGCCAAAACAGGCATATAAACTGAGGGATGTGTGTTTCCAGAGATCTCAGCATTTCTGTCATCCCAAACTGCCTTCTGAGTTTCTGAACCACTGACGATTCCAAAGACAGTTTTGCTATGTATCAGGAAGTCACCTGTGTGCCTCTGAAACAGCCTCTGACACAGGTACTACAGATGAGGTCTTAGTTATTGCCTCAATTATTCCCTGCATGAGCATTTTGATTACTTTTATACACTTGCCCCATATGGTATAATTATTTGTTTTCAGTTTTTATGAATCAAACATTGGCTAACTGGCAATGTAAAGTTCATTACATGAATGTCTAATTTAATAGGCAATCCAGTTTTGTTTCTATAGCTCTAGCATATTGTTTGGCACTTTCCAGCTATCCAACAAATATATATTTATTGGATGAATGAAAAGTCAGCAGCTTTCCTAATTCAGCATTTTTTCTGCTTTTGGATAAGCACAGTTTATAATCTCAATTAATCCTTTTGCCTGTAGGATTGGGAGAAAAGAAAGAAAAAAAGATGAGAAAAAGAACAAGGAGAACAGGTATATCTAGTCTTTCATACTGTTCTCCCTTCTCTCACTTTAGTACTGATGCCACAATCATGAAATTTTCTACCAAATGGGCCTTCACAATGCTTCCTGGGAAATGTCAGATGCATGTCACATTCAAGCTCATGACCAGTGTCTCAGAATTTGAGTATTTGGGGAAGTTACAACAGATTTTTTCAGCAAAGGTTTGCATACTTTCACTTTGTGACATCTGCACTAAAATCCTAAATAGAATTTTATGTTTAAGCCCTAAAGGTGAAATAAACTAAACAACAAATCTCTTTCAAAGTAGTACTGGTAAGTTCAGTTATTTCAAGTTCAGTTAATGAAGTAAACATCACACATCCTTCATTAAAAACTCCAGTAAAGAGCCACTGGCATGGTTTGAATATAAACATCCAACTACTAAATGCCTTTATCAAGCTACAATCCCTGTGCTCAGCGGTTTAGAGAAAATCAGCAGCTAAGCCACAGTTTTTTTTTTTTCCCCGTTGTTTGTTTGCTGAGCAATTGGAGGCCAAAAATAAAACATTATTACATCAAACTGCAGACAAACAAAAATTTGAATGCATTCGCTATCTTCTCAGGGCATTTCTGTACCTAATGAGCACAGCTGAGCCCGAAGATGTCAAGATGTTTCTCACCATTAGGAAATGGGGTGGAAGATTACCCATTAATTCCTGATGGACATCATGGCTTCCGCTATGTAAAGTAAGGGAAAGGTCAGAAGAGGATGCAAGTATTTTCTAATCAATGAAAGAGAGACCTAGTACATTCCTGACCTCAAATGCAGGGAAGATGCATTTTCTGTACTAACTACCACACTGAAAAATCCCTCCCGTATTGCTGAATGCCTTCCTATGGATGGTGAGAAATATGTTTGTAAATATGATGCACAGCAATCTGTTGGAAAGAGTCAATATTTTGGGCCTTATCTTTGAGTACATATTAAATGTGAAGCAATTTAGTCAGTTATGCTACATTAGTCTTTCTAACTGGTGAAAAAGGTTAATGTTTGTCTAACAACATTGGTGCACAGTGCTTAGTGTCTGAAGCAGCACTTTGCTTAGGATACTGGATATTGTTAAAAGGGAGCACTTTGGAAGGTAATATAAATTATTATCACCTCCAGCTTAATCATCATTTCTTGAACACTATTTTATGTAATCTTCACAGAAATCCTGGGAAGAAAATACAACTGGTATGTCACCATTTGACAGAAAATTAAAATGGAGTGTGGGAGGGATTGGGTAATTTGGCCTCAGCTGTGCACAAAGATACTAAAATGGTAGAGGCAGGATTTGAACTCAGGACATGGATTTCCAGAGCCAATATCCTCTACCACACTATGGTATTTCCTCAGTCTTTGTAACTGAGTGTCATTGTGAGAGTTTAGTTTTTTCTTGCTGCAATCTCTTTTGTGTGCAAAAGGGAGCAAGAATAATTTTGTGTCAGTGGGATTTTGAGGATTGAATTACATACTGGGTACAGAATATTCAGTAAAATACCTTATTACACATAACATGCTATTATTATTTTTTTAAATTATCATATTCAAGGATTGGTAAAAATCTAATTATCATCTGCTTTTCTCATTTGGTGAGTAGGAGCTAGACTGAGTAAATGAAATTTATTGCCAACAGAGTTGACATTTATGTTCCTAGACTCACAGAACTTGGAATACTTCATATTAAGTTTTATTTGTAGTAATTTATGAGGAAACTGTGGTCCAAAGAGTCAAGTCATCTTTATGATTACCAGAACCCAAGTTTTTTGTTTTTCTAGGCTACTTTGAACAGAATTGTGAACTTCAAATTTATTTTTACCACATGTGGTATTTCCCATCCCACTTTTCATTTTAGTGATAGTATCAGTCACAGACTAGTCAGGGAAAGAGAACTATGGAAATTATGAACTGTGCATAGGAGTTAGAACTTGCATGACCGTCGGGGGTTGAGGCATGAAGGCTGGAGGAGGGATTCACAGGGTGATTAGATAATGTCTGGACACTTTTACTGAAGAACTGGTGCACAGGAGACATGTGCGGGAGAATCTGAGATGGTTTGTACACACAGTTGCCGACAAGGACAGAGAAGCTGATGGAGCATCTGTGTTGCTGGCACCTTGTAAAAGTTTCTGCCTCTCAGGGCTACATCTCACATACAAATTGGGGTACATAGAGCATGCATATGGGAGAAATCCCAGACTCAACAGCTGAGCAAATAAGCTTTCATTATCTTTCTTCTGTGGATCTTAGCAGCCTCATCCCATGCCACTGCCTCGGCACATTTGTCTTCAGTGGTGCAATTGTACTTATTTGATAAGTTTTGTGTGAGAATCCAATAAGAAAGAATAGGACAGTGCCTAGAACAATGCTAGGGATAAAAATAGTTGGCCAATTATCACTCTACTTCCTAGACCATTTTTCAGTTGATTGAAGCAGATGATAAGTTTATTCCAGGCTACTGGGTAGCTCTGAGACTCTCCAGGAGGGCCAGATCAGCTTGGAGGACATACAGATCACAATTATGGAACTAAACCATGAGTCTGTCCAAGCAGCCGCCCTACTGCAGCCATCTTCAGGCACAGACACAGCACAGGCACTGCTGATTCTGGACTCTGGTCTCATGTCATCACCACTGTTGTCACCAGCCATTCTAGGAAATGAACTTCATGCTACTTATTTGCCCTGCTCTCTTCTAAATCAGAGTCTCGCATGTGTCCTTCTCATTAGCAGAGACATACTCAAATGTTTGTATCTTGATGCAAGGGAGACTAAGCAAGCAAGAGAGAGAAAGGGGAAATTTGTGCAACACTGATTCTTTATAGGCTGCTTTCTAGAAGATGAGTCTCTCCCTTGCTAACTTGATGGAAACTGACAGTAGCATAGTGCTTAAGGTAGTCAATTTTGGTCAACTTGAAGGTTTGAAGCCCAGCATGCTAATCATACCAGAGGAAGTGTTGATACTTCTTCAGTCTTGAATGCTGCTAGTTTGCTTGGGTTCAAGCTGATAGCATATTACATCATACAACTAGCATGGCAAGCGTTGGTCCCTCACTTCCAGATTAGACCAGAAGAAGGCCTAGTATTCCCTAAAACCTTGAAAGATGAGGTAAAGGCTGGAGTCAGTATTCTGTGATATCTTAATATTGAGGTGTCTTGACTCCTGAATACCTGATGGGAAGGGCCAGTGCTTCCCTAATTATATAGCTCATAAGCCTCATAGCCTAAGCTTGGGGTATCTCCATGAGGGTCTGCTGTTTGGTCTTGTTATATCCCTGAGCACTGCTATAGAATGCACTAGATAACAGGAGCATGCCTGCCTGCTATTGCTTCTGTCTGTGAGCACCATTCATTTATTCATTCACTGAGTCCTGATATGAGTGTGGATAATCATTTTCCTTTGTGCACAAGAGAAAATAGTTTCTACCCTTGAGGTGAAAGACTCTTAATGTAGAAAATGATCCAAATATAGAAAAGATCTTCAAAGATGTTGGGTGGCCACAAAACAACAAATTAGGCCCCAAATATTAAATCATGGGTGGAAAATAAACTGCATTTTCTTTAAATGTTGTTCAATTAAATTATAAGTTCTTCCACTTATAAGATTGATGCATTTGAGGAGCACATAGTGTCTATTTTCATCCTAGCCTATTTTTTTTCTAAAAATCATGATGTTTTCTCAGTCGGACAAGATTCATATATTGGAAATACATATATTTTTGCACATATTGCATGCTCACTTGTTTGCTGTTTCATATTACTCAGCTCTTTTTTAAAAAATACTTTTAAATTGAGGTGTTATCATCATGTGTGCATTTAACTCTTGATTAATGTCTTGATGAGTGAATCTATGGGTTGATGACATGAAATAGTTTATGAATTTGAACAGCAGGGGACCCAACTTAACACCAGCTTTTTTTTTTTTTCCATGCTCTGGAATTTAGCCAAGTCAAGACATGTCTGCACAGCTGATGGAGAAACTTGGAAGGGCCCTGATGACCTGAGCAACTAAAGATCCTTATGATAAAGAATTCAAGTTAAGGGGAGAGAGCAGAGGTGAAGGAAAAAGGGTCATGAGGCTCAAAGTAAATAGCCAGTCTTGAGTTAGGCTTTTCTTTTCTTTCTTTTCTTTTTTTTAAAGATTTATTTTTTATTTATACATACAAGCTGGGGTACAGGCCAGAGGCGCGGGGCGGCAAGAGGGTTCACCAGAGACAGAGCAGGGAGCAGAACAAGCAGATCAGAAATACACTGCTGAGGGGAGCAGCGGGCAAGGCAGGAGAGGTCTGCCACGCCATGTGGGATTCTCCCTGGCCAGGCGTCAAACTCGCGTCGCCGCTGCCGACAGCTCCACAGCGCAGTGCTTAACCGCTGTGCCACCGGGGAGGCCCTTGAGTTAGGCTTTTCTTAGGAGTTTCTAAACTTCTGTAATTTCCATTCAACAGACAAAGTGTTTGACCTCCTGGAACTCAATTTTGTTCAGGGAGGTGTAAATCAAGATCTGATAGAGAAGTGAATACCCAGCCCTCTGGCTCAATGGGTTCCAGGACAGTAATGCAGAATCAGAGGAGAAAGATCTCATTCAGACCTTCTCTTACTTTGACAAGAGCCCATCAGGCATAACCTACTTCAATTTCCCAGTAATTTCCCTATAAAACACTCAGAATTATTCCCATCCTCAGAAACCTTTCTTGTTTTGGAGGATATGATGTTACACCTTTTATAAAATCCCTGTCCCCTTGACCTATCCCTTCCCCCTTCTTTAGGGACCTTGCTATATTCAAGGAGGAAAAACTTTTCTGCTAGCCTCTTAGGTTCAGTATCTGGGGGGTCTGAAAAATAAACTAGTAAAGGACATTAACAGGAGAAAGGACACCCATTTTTATTAATATTTACATGTATAAGTGTTCATGGAAGAAAATGAAGAAAGCTATTAAGACTTGGTTTGGGCTTTTAAGGGATGATAAAAAATGGAGAAGTGGAAATATATGGGGGAATTTATGTGAGATAAGGATTATTTAATTTTTTTTAAGGATTATTCTAGTAAGGCCTGTTTATGCAAACCTATCTTATTGTTGACTCTTTATCTCTGGTGATAAGCATTGCTCTTTTCCTGGCTGTTTTGGGGGTAACTTCACAAAGGGAAATTTATGCCCTGCTTTTAGGCAGATAAGAGTAGGGCAGAGAATTCTTGCATCTGTTCATTTTCAGTTGCCTTCAGCTCAAAATAATCTCTATGCCAAAGTGGCATATTTGGGGGTGGCATTTTCTGATATGTTTTAGCTTCATTTTTTTTCCATAAGAGCTTCTTGCTCTCGTCCTACAAACCTCTTCAAATCTTTCTCATCTCAGTGATCTTTACACTGGTCATTCCACATTCATTGAAAATATTTGTTGAGGACTTACCAAGGGCAGGCCTTGATCTAGGTCTACATAATCATAGTCCTTGTGCTCCTGAAAGTTCTAATTTGTCATCTCTACCCCCCTCTAGCTACTATCTAATCCAATATCCTTTTCTTCAAAACCTTAGAATAATCTACTTAACCTGCTCTTTTGCATGAATGTCTGCTTACATTAGAGATAGTCTGTCATCCAAACCAGAAACCTAGGAACTGATCTGAGCTACCTCCAGCTCCTCAACCTCACATAGCCCCAAATCCAGGTAACATGGGCTAAGTATTTGAAAAAATGATTTCTCTCCTCTCAATCCCTACTACCCTATTTCCAGACTGGTCTGACTTGATCATCTCTTGTTCATCAGCATTCATTGCAACCAGCCATCCTGCCTCTGATTCCAGATGGGAGCTGTAGAGCTCACACCTGTGTTTTCAGCCCTTTGAAGACTCTACATGTACTACAGGTTAAAGTGCAAGTTGCTCAGCAGAGCCTCACATTTCTGTCACAACCTGGTCTCTGAGCTCTCATAACCTGTCCCACTTGCCTCTGTCCTTGCAGGTTCTCCGCACACAGCCTTCTCTGTATGTGCATGTACCCAAGGTCACAACTATCCAGAACGCTCTTTCCTGGGCACTTCTTGCCTACTGACACCTAGTTATATTTACCTGTGGAGGTTCCTTGCTTTAGTCTTCAAGGCTCAGCTTTTTGTTTCCTATTCAAAAAAGCCTTTCCATAGAGTTTTCCTACCTGGAGGGGAAGGTAGGTGTCCTTCTTCCCTGCTTCATATAGTGACTGTAAATGTATCCATCACTCTGCTAATAAATTATTTTGCAACTGTCCATTCTGTGTTTCTCCCCAGGGTATGAATTTCTTTAGAAAAGTGCTTAGCTCATGGTAGGGACTCAATAAATATTCGTGGGATGAGACCCAACTAAACTGTGATCTGTGCTTTACCTTGACTAGATGAAATCTGGGATTGTGGACATGGAAGCCAATCCTCCTGTTGTTGTTTCTTCTTTTAATTGAGGCAAACTTGGCTTTATCCTAAAGTATCACTGGCTAGTCAGACAAGTTGTTAATGGTTCTACTTTCACCTTCCTCTGCTCCATTAAGCTTGTTCTGTGGCGGGAAATCTGCTTGACCCAGCGCTATGTGAGAACCACTCACCAGGTAGTCATTATCACTTGTTTTTAATGCATGCCTGGATCTTATCCCAGCATGCTGATTTCTCTTTCCACTTAGAATAAAGTCAGACTTTTATTTTTTAAATTTTTTTAGAGATTTATTTACTTATGCATACAAGCTGGGGTATAGGCCAGAGGTACAGGGTGGTGAGAGGACTCACCAGAGACAGAGTGGGGAGCAGCACAGGCAGACTGACTGAAGTACGCTGCTGAGGGGAGCAGCAGGTGAGGTGGGGGAGGTCTGCTGTGCCATGTGGGAATCTCCCTAGCCAGAGATTGAACTCATGCCGCAGTGGCTCTGGGTAGCTTCACAGTGCTGAACTTAACCCATCACGCCACCCCATTGTGCCATCAGGGAGGCCCCAAAGTCAGATTTTTAAAGGTGAATTTGGGGATTAGCAAACACACATGTATAAATTTGAGAAATAAACCATCTGTGTAGTTTTGAGCTCTTCAATATCTGAGTCCTAATGTTTAGTTGTTCACTCACTCAACTAATTTTATATATCTGTGAATTTACATGTTAAGCATCCTTATAAAATCTTATCATCACTGTGACCTCAGGATGAGATTTCATGAATGGGGATCATAGGAAATTCAGATTCCCAGGGCCTCCTTGGTAGTGCGAGGGGTTAAGTCTCAGCACTATGAAGCTGTCACCAGCCACTGTAGCACTAGCTCGATCCCATCCAGGGAGCTGACCCAAATGGCTCAGCAGACCTCACCTGTCTTGCCCGCTGCTCCCCTCAGCAGTGTATTTCAGTAGATCTGCCTGTTCTGCTCCCTACTCTGTCTCTAGTGAGTCGTCTCCCCTCCCTAAACACATCTGAACCACACCCCAGCTCTTGTATGCACAAATAAATAAATCTTTGAAAAAATTCAGATTCTCAGTGCAGGGACTGAGCCAGCAGTTAAATATTAGGTAAACTCTATAGACATTCACATTCTTACACAAGCACAGATACAAATGCTAGAGCTGAAAAGGGCCTTAGGAATCATCCTGGTAAACTCTTATTTTACACATTCAGAAATGAATCTTATAAAAGACTTAAGTCAATGTTCCCAAATGTTAGCCCAGGGACAGTGATGGGAAGCATTTGAAAGTCCTGGAAAACAGTTATAAATATGATTTCACTTATAGGAGGTATATAGGGAAACAAAACAAGGGGTAGGAAGAGGAAAAAAAAGAGGAGAGAGAGACAAAACTAGCAGGCAAACTATAAATTGGAGACATATAGCAGGGGAGGGGGAGGAAGAGGGGTCAGAACAGGGGAGGGAAAAGCACAAGAGACTATAGTGACAGTTCACGGGTGACTTGGGTGTGAGAATTTTATGGGGATTACATCTGAGAGGAAAAATCAAACATTACACAAAAATGAACAATGATGTAAAATATATATATTTAAATAAATACATTTAATTTAAAAAAAAGCCATGAATTCCCAGTTCCAGCCTCTCAGCAGGGAATTGACTTAGGTATAGACTGGAGACCAACAGTCAGGGCTGGAACATGAGTTCTGTGCTGTCTACACTACAATGTACAGATTCTCTTCATTTAACACAACAAATAATCCCCCCTCTTCCCGCTAAATTCATGTGGAACCCTCATTCTGTCATATAAGATTCTTGCTATGCCTTCTAGCTTCAGGCTATTCCCATACTGGATAAATAAACATAGTTTATAAACATAAGTTATAAAATGTTCACAAGGATAAGACGGTTGTAGAGCCTTCAGCTTACCTTCCTCTGACGGACATAATCCCATTAACTCATGCCTCTTTGGGGTTTTTCGTTTGTCTGATTGCTAATCTTCCCATCTTACTTCATCCAGCTTTTATCTCTCGTTATCTTGTCCCAAAATGACACCCTGAAAAATGTCAAATGACTGGATGATATTCGGAACCTCATATCTAACTTTTCCCTCAATTTGTAGGTTTGTGGAGCTAGCAACATGTCCTTTTTAAAAAATGAAAATGAAATTGTTACTCTGTTTCTTAAAGATTTCCCCTTCCTTAAAATCTATGACCCATCTCTTCATCTCTCTCTGACGATTACTTCACTGGCTCTTCCCTTCTCTTTCCTGTAGCCCAGTCTCCATCACTTCATAGACCCACACATTCCACATACTCTCCCCAAGTCGACTCACCTAAGCCCATGATTTCAAGCATCTACTTGCTAATGACTACAAGATCTACAGCCATGCGCAAAATGTGCATTCTCATAGATGAGGAAATGGACTTAAAGCAAAAAATGTTCTGTTCAATGCCATGTGATCAGTCAGAGGTAAGACCCAGATTCTAGAGAAAAATCTTTACAAAATCCCATTGCATAGAAGATCTGATTTTACGTACTTTTAAGAGTTCCTGACACATTTGATTTCAATTTTATCTTAGAATATATATTCTATTAACTAACTTTAAAAAATTGAGATAAGGTTAACATAACATAAAATTCGTCATTTTAATCATCTTAAAGTGTACATTCTGGTTGGGTTTTAGCAGACTCACAATGTCACATACCAATCAATAACTATCTCATTCCAGAATATTTCCATCACTCCCCAAGGAAAAACTGTGTTTTCTAGTTGTACACTCCATCTTCTCCCTGGCAGCCACTAATCTGTGTTTGTTTCTATGGATTTGTCTATTGTGGGCATTTCAGTAATTGGCCTTTTTTATCTGCCTTCCTTTATTTAGCATAATGTCTTAGGGTTCATTCATGTTGTAGCATGTAGATTGGATTTGGATTGCATTTAGGCCTATAAATTAATTTGACATCTTTACAAGATTCATTTTCCCACCCAGGAATATCATATAATCTCTCTACTTCTGTTTCCCACAGCCAGGTGATTTGTTGCATGTAGAACACTCAACATAAGATTATCCCTTTTTGTTATTTTTCTATTATTTTTCTATTTAAAATACATTCTCATTGATATACAATAAGTATTTTAATTGATTTTTGTCTCAAATATGTGCTTTGATACTTTTCAGTAGATACCAGCATTTTACAGTTACACAATATAATATTGTTTGCATATAATTATTGAGTTGTTGCTCCACTTCCAATATTTATATCTCCTTTTTTTTTCAACATTAATACATTGTTTAAACTTTAAAGCCAATCTACATAATAGTAGTGAGGGAATCTTTTTCTCATTCCTATTGCTAACGGGAATGCCTCTCTAGTGTCTGCTTTGTTAAGAAAATGGTTATTGGTTTATTTATTTATTTATTCTAAAAGATTTATTTATTTATTTATGCATACAAGCTGGGGTGTAGGCCAGAGATATGTGTGTGGGGGGAGAGGATTCATCAGAAAAAGAGTGGGGAGCAGAACAGGCAGAGGGACCGAAACACACTGCTGAGGGGAGCAGCAGTCAAGACAGGAGAGGTCTGCTGCCCCATGTGGGAAGCTCCCTGGCAGGGGATTGAACTCGTGCTGCAGTGGCTCTGGATAGCTTCATAGCGCTGCAGCTTAACCCGTTGCATCACCAGAGAGGCCCCTGGCTGTTGGTTTAAATGATATGTATTCCTCCCCATGTTAAGGAAGAATCCTTTGTTTCTTGGTTTGCTAAAAGATTTTTTTTTAAATAAGAAATCAGGAATTAAATTTTATAACTATAATTTGTAATACTCATACCACTAATGTGATAGATATATATGGTATGATTATTATGATATATTACATATGATATGATATACATATGCATTCACAGGTACATACATAGATTGATTTCAAGATACTAAGCTACTTTGCATTCCTGGGAAATATTTGGTTGTGGTATGTTATCCATTCAGTTGATTGCTGAATTATATTTGCTAATGCTTAGGATTTTTCCCATTTGCATTCATAAGTTACGCTGACCTGGAGTACTTGTTGTTGTTTAGTGTTATTTATGTCATGTTTTGATAGTGTGTTCATTCTGTCTTTATAAAACAAAGGGAAGCATTATGCCATTTTTCATGATCTGGAATAGTGTGTGGGTTTAGGAGCCATCCACTGCAGCTTTCTCTCTGTTGCTCCTGGCGTCACGATTTCTCCTCTCCTCTCCTCTCTTGTTTCACCCCCTGCTCACCTGTGTTGCTATTGGACCATGGGAAGTGCAGAGATGAGGTGCAGGTAGAGGCTGCTGCAGCTACCAACACACAACCGTGTGTGTGTGTGTGTGTGTGTGTGTGTGTGTGTGTGTTTCCTCAGAGTTCAGGGTGAGCTATCTTAGAGGCACTCACCAAGAGCGCCTTTGAATCAAGGGGCAAAGAGCCCTCACCGGAGGTGATCCAAAAGAGCCCTGTCAAGAAGGGGCCATCAACTGGGCGAGCACCACACAGGCGGTCCTTCTGTCAGAGGACAATGTCCCAGGCAGGTAGGACTACAGCCCCAAGGTTGCCACCTCCTTTGCCAAGGGCTTGAGCCTTGAGGGACCAGAGAGTCATCTTCATCTCTCTTTGCTGAGAGAGGCCAGTGTTGGAGGAGAAAAGATTGAAATTAAAGGAAAGTCAGAGTTTTGATAGTTTACTGGATGGAATTTTAATTATTGAATAATTGTAGGAGAACTTTTATTACCAGAAAGTGCCTAGAAAACTGTGGAAACTGTCCAAGCTTGTATCAGGGGGAATGATTTCACAGTGAAGAGGGAGGGGTAGTTAGTGAAAGATTAGAGCTGCCTTCTGCTCGCCTCATCTGAGCACAGCCCAGTTGGCGAACAGGCTCAAAGCAGGCACTTAGGGAGCGGTGCATGAGAGGGATGCTGGCCTTTTTATACAGATGCTTTTAGAATGTTCTGCTTTATTGTACTTGGAAGGTGGTGGTAATACACTGCTTCATCTAAATTTTTGACATGGTGATTTTCTTTTTATTGATACATTTTATAATTGAAAATAAAATGGAAGGACAGGAAGAAGCGGAATGAGAGCAATGAAAATGACTCCCCTGGGACTTTGGCAAAATAAATCTAGGTGCCAAAGTATTTGTGGAAAAGTCAAAATCCATAAACCTCAAAAATTACAGTTTGTGTGCAATATCTTTTTTTCCAGAATCCAAAGCATTTTAAAATATGTTGGAAGAATAACAATGGAATGTGGCATTTTTAAACTTTGATCTAGGTATTTTCAATATTCTCTTTATATGTGTTCTTTCCTTTTGGTCAGAGTCTTAAAATAATTTGGGATTCTTGGTATAGACATGCAACATTTATAGATTTCCTTTCTGTGAAATTATATTATGGCCAAGTTTATGTGAAGAGATGATTTATCAAATTCATTAAGTACAGCAGCTTGGAGGAAACTGATCTTCTCTAATTACCAAGAATATTTAAGATCATTTGGCAGAATTTTGACATTTCTGGCAGATTGAGCCTTTTTTTTTTTTTTTTTTTTTTTGGCAAATTCATCATAGTAGAAAGAAACAGAATTAGTTTTGGAACAATTCTCACATTTGCCAATGAATAATATAACACTGAAGATTTTTCAAATGACAAAGCCCATGTTCCCCATATATAGATTCTGAAATGAGGACTTGAGTACAAGCCATTTACTTAGGGGGAGACCCTGGGAGAAGCGATGAAGTGAGGTAGGGAAGGAAAGGAGGCCAGATCCGGGTAGATGAAAGAACAAGCTATCACTGTGGGCTGAGGCCTCCTGGAGCCTCTGAGACACTGAAGGAGGTGCAGCTCCAGCAAGTGTTTTCCAACCATCCCCTGTTGGTCATTAAATGTGAGCTCCCGGGTTGTGGGTGGCTGTTCACTCTCTAGCACTTCCTGTAGGCCTCTGTGTGATGAGTTTCCATGACCAGAGAGTCTCAGGCAGTAAAGCACAGCCAGTCTCTCTGAGACCTATGAGTTCTGAAGGGATATGGATGGAACAGCTACCGAATCTGCAATATTCCAGAAATGGATTTAAGAAGTAGAAGGTGTAGTGGTAAGATCACAGAGTGTGTAACCCAACAGGTTCAGATCAGATATGCCCCTAGTGAATTATGACTTTAGGCAAATTATTTAACTTCACTGTACCTCTGTTTTTTCATCTGTAAATAAGATATATTAATACTATATCTAACCTTATGGAGTTGTAAGAATTGAGTAAACCAATAGCAAGGGCAACAAAAACAAAAACATATATATGGGACTACATCAAACTAAAAAGCTTCTGTAGAATGAAAGAAACTCTCACTAGAATGGGAGGATATTTGCACCTCATACATTCAACAAGGGGTTAATAGGCAAGATCTATAAAGAACTCATACAACTCAACATAAAGAAAACAAATAACCCAACCAAAAATTGGGCAGAGGGCTAAGTAGACAGTTCTCAAAAAAAGACATACATATATCCAACAGGCACATAAAAATGCTCATCATCATTTATCATCAGGGAAATGCAAATCAAAACCACAGAAAGAGGGGCCTCCCTGGTGGCGTAGCGGTTAAGCGCTGTGCTGTGGAGCTGTCGGCAGCGCGGGATTCGAGTTCGATGCCCAGCCGGGGAGAAACCCACATGGCGCGGCAGACCTCTCCTGCCTCGCTCGCTGCTCCCCTCAGCAGTGTATTTCTGATCTGCCTGTTCTGTTCCCTGCTCTGTCTCTGGTGAGCCCTCTCGCTGCCCCACACCTCTAGCCTGTACCCCAGCTTGTATGTATAAATAAATAAATCTTTAAAAAAAAAAAAACACAGAAACAAGTGTTAGTAGGGATGTGGAGAAAAAGGAACCCTCTTACACTGTTGGTGGGAATGTAGACTAGTCTAGCCCCTATGGGAAACTGTATGGAGGTTTCTCAAAATATTATAAATAGATTTACTATATGATCTAGCATCTAGGTATCTACCCAAAGAATGCAAAAATACTAACTGAAAGGGATAGATGCACTCTTATGTTCATTGCAGCACTGTTTACAATAGCCAAGTTAGGGAAACAACCTAAATGCCCAAAGATAGATGAGTGGATCAAGAAGATGCAGTATATATACACAGTGGAATACAACTCATCTATTAAAAAAAAATTAAATCTTGCCATTTGTGGCAAGATGGATGGAATTGGATTATGCTACGCAAAGTGATTCAGAACGAGAAAGAAAAATACCAGGTGATGTCATTCATATGAGGACTCTAGAGAAACAAAACAAAGGGACAGTCAAAACCAAAACAAGTCCAACAAGTCTGATCAAAGAATTGCAGCTACCAGAAGTGGAAGGGAAGGGCCAGGTAGTAAAGGGGGAAGTGGGCCCGATGGACCATGGTGGAAGACTCTGGGTGCCTTGGTGGTGGGTGTGGCGTGTTAACATACATCTGAAGTATGTGACCCTCCACCTCTGAATCATATGTTCTAAACCAACATTACCTCAAAAAAATATGATACAATTGAAGAATTGAGTTGATATAGAATAGAGTTTAAAATAGTATTGATACATTACATGTGCTGTTTATTCAAATTTATTATTGGAAGACCCCCACATAAGTGTTCAACCTTCTTCTAACAGTGCACCTGTGGTAAGCAATTATCATGAACTTGTGTTCTCCTCACTTTCACTTAATGGCACAAGACAACTATTTATGATCTTCATTAAAAACTAAAAACATGTAGTGTGCGATAGTGAGTAATCTTCAGTTAACTGAAGAGAGTTCATTTTCCATCTATATACATAAACATATATTCATCACTGAGCTTATTTTGATAAAGTTTAGTCAACTTTTATTTTTTCCCAGAGAGCACACACGTCTCCACAGGGAGCCCTCTAGAGAAAGGCTACTTCCCATCCCCCTATGGCAACCCCACACCTCGGGCCCTTTTCCCTTTGGCCTCCATCTGCCTCTCTTTGCCCCACAGAGGCCCCAAGACTTGCTGGTAATTCTCATGACAGAAAGCACATGTATTATTTATATGGGATTTGAATTTAATGTGATTGGAATGAATCACTTTTCAAAGTGGCCAAGAGGGAAGGGAAAGGTTAAGAAATCTCTGTGGATGTAAGTCATGGTCATGAAAAGCAGAAATGTAAGAAATGATCCTTCTGTCCCCAAAATACTGTGTGTGTGTGTGTGGGGGGGGTATGTGTCTGTGTGTGGTATGTGTTTGCATGGTGTGTGTGTGGGTGTGTGTGTGTGGTGTGGTATGTGTTTGTGTTATGTGGTATGTGCGTGTGTGGTATGGTATGTGTGGTGTAAGCATGTCTGTGGTGCGTGTGTGTGTGTGTGTGTGTGTGTGTGTGTGAGGGCTTAAGCTGACACACCTTGTTTCATCTGCTTCTATTCACGTACATTTGCATGTATGTTTTTTCCAAGCAGCCAGAGAAAGTAAGGTTAAGCGAGTGGGTCATTTCTGCTGTTTCACAAGCAACCGTCTTGTCTAAAATACTAGACCAAGAATTCTGAAAGCAGAAATTTAGTGTTTCACTCAAAAAATTTATAAACTGTCTTCTTAAGCTTCAGGGAATTGTATTTTTTCTACTTTGTCGTGAAGTATTTGAGTCTACCATTATTTTTAAGGGAGCCAAGAGATCTCTTGACAAGTCACAGGGACGTCCTCTGCAATAAACAAAAACCAAAGCCAAACAAAACAAAATCACGCCATTTACCTTCTACTCTGATTTGGAGAAGTTTAATAAAATCTTTTTATGTACCCCATTTATTTGTCTTGACATTTAAATTTTTCATGCAGGCGCAGCATGCTCAATAACTCAAATATAGCTTAAAATGGTGAGGTTTTACTTTCCATAGATTGTCCTCTGGGACTGAGGGTTTAAAAGAATGACAACCATGAAAACTTCCAGGCCTGCCTCCAGCCAAGCACGCTAAACACTGTCTCTACCAAAAATAACCTCTGCCTGCTTCAAGGGAGCCATCAGAGAGATCCATGTCAAGTCCCCCTGTAAATCACTGCGCCCGGCAGCGCTAACTTTAGAGCAAGGTCGCCATCTAGAGTCCAAATAAGGAAGTACCGAATGGAAAAACTTCTGGGGACCCTGAGATCTGGGTATTCGGAGGGTGAAAAGGAAAACTTGTTCATATGGGAGCCTCTTTAGCAGTGACTCTGATGACTCAGCTGCTTGAAGACTGTCCTCAGTCAAGCACATTAGACTTTAAATATTTATGCATAGTTAAAAATTAAAATTTTTTGTGAGTGTGTGGGTATAAAAGTGAACATACTGTTTATATTAAAACATTTAACTCAACCTAAAAGGTCATTTTTCCTTTTGATTTTAATAAAAATTAAATTATTCTTGGGGCCCTAGAAATATTGAGGGCCTTAAGTACTGTGCCTCAGGGCTAAGTAATCTTTCTTGTCCACACAAGAGAAGTCGAGGGTCATGAAGTCCAGAAACCCTCCTCCCCTTGCACTTTCAGAATGTACTGAAAGATATCCAGACATGCTGGAGGGCTTACCATATTTCTGTGCAATTTCTGTATTCGTTTTTGTATTTTTAATGTATTTGTAATGCATCAATTAAGATGGTGGTAGTGATTTTTCTGTTTCCTGAAAGACTTTCATTGCATCAGTGATACTTCTTAGGTATGTAGCATCTTAGATCAGAAACACTATATCCTCCACTTGATGAGGACAATCAAGGTCATCCCTTGACCTTGTACTCTTAGAACCTTGCTCTCTAGTCTCCCTACCCTTCCAGTCACATATCCAGAAGGGAGTCTTTAGTCATTTATTGCCCCACCTTGGAAGCCACACAGTGTCAATTCTGCTGTGCTCTTGTCATAAGCCCATCCTCCTTCAGGGAAGAATGACAAGGTCATGTTGGAGAACTCGTGGGACAAGAGATCTTGTTGGCCTTGGAGAAAGCAATCTGCCAAACATCCCCCCACAGAGACAATTAATAGAGGGGTTGGGATCATGTTTAAAGGGAAGTAGATAGCTGGGTCACAAACAAAAAGACGTGATATCTTGCTCATTTGGTCAAGTCACAGTTATGCCCATTTCTTTAGGAACAGGAAGACACACTCAGGGTGCTTAGGTGATGCAGGTAATTGTCAAGTAGTGAGGACAACAGAAAGGAGAAAGAGCGACCAGCTCTCAGTCAGCTGAGCTGAGATGTGACAGGGGGTGAGCTGTTCTATCATCAACAACCTCAGAGACTATTTTAGCTGTTCCCTTCCAGAGAGCTCTGCCATTATGGTTGCTTCTGGAGGACTCAGCCACCCAACTCCTCCTGCTCTCACCAGTTGCTTTGTTCCCTGGTCCTCTTCTTTCCGTGTTGTGTATTACCTGTGGCTTCTAGAATATTGTCTTAGTCATGTCTCCATCACCACTGTGGTCAGTGGGGGGAAGCGCAGTGCTTCCAGTCATTTCCCCACCAGCTGCTTGAGGGCACTCTCCTCCCATTAATTTTGATTTCCTCAGTGATCCTGGGGCACCTGTGGCGCAGCGTGGGAGAGGGAATCTGTGGTGATTTCAATGATTTCACTATAGCAGTTTCTGTTAGCCTGCTGTTTGTGGCTGAAATTTTTGAAGATGGACTGAAGGGCCCCTTATTTTATGTCGAAGAACTGTGATGCAGGCTAGAGGTGCGGGAGTCGAGAGGGTTCACCAGAGACAGAGTGGGGAGCAGAACAGGCAGATGCACAGAAATGCACTGCTGAGGGGAGCAGTGGCAAGATAAGAGAGGTCTGCTGTGCCATGTGGGTCACCTCCTTGACTGGGGATCGAACTCAACTTGTGGTGGTGGTGATTATGCTGAGACTTAACCCCTAGGCCACCAGGGAGGCCCTTGCAAGGCCTCTTTTAAGTACTATTGTAAATCTGGTCACTTAAAGAGGCATTGTCCCTTCAGGGAGTCATGCTTTCTCCCATACAAATGAACTCCTACTTATGAGCCACTGGGATTGGCTGAAGGTAAATACCTTTGATTGCCTGCAGAAGTTCACTTCCTGCCTTTGGGTCCAGGATGAATAAACGGGAGAAGTGAAAACTGAGTCTGTGAGGGTGAAACACAAAACAAAGTGAAATAAATGCTTCACCAAAGCAAGTGCCAAACTCTCTAACATCCTCCTTCTCTCCTGTCTCCCTGGGAGTCTATCGCCTATCCTATGTTGCTGTCCTTGAGCTACAGTTGGCTCAGAAGACAAAGAATCTGTCTCCTGAATGCAGGAGAGACAGAATGAAGCCAGCCCATCTGACTGTGCCATGCTCAGCGCTGCTGGAGGTTAGGCTTCAGAGTGGAGCCGTTTACCCCATGGCCCCAGAGCGTGCCAGCACATCAAACTGGAAATGTCTGGAGTATCCTCAGAATCTCTGTCTCTGGCACCAAAGAAAGTAAAGGAGCATACCCCAGAATGGCTAGTGACCTCACAGATCCACACATCTGTGATGTGAACAAACACCGGCTCTTATCTTATGACAGGTCTTGATTGCACCTTTATCTGCCAGCCTGCCAAAAATGTATACAATTATAGTCATCAGGGAAGAAGACAGAGGAACCTGGAGAAAGCAGATTGCCGCTTAGATCCACAATTGTTTTTCTCATATATACAGATGCAGAGAACTAGAATTTTGGGCGGCTGACTTTTTTGTTTTGTCATAATTGCTTAGGCTCTAACACAATTTTTTGAAATAGGCACATATCAAAGTCTGTGGCAAGCATCATCATTTAGGATGTATTATTAGGATATATTTCTAAAATTGAAACTCTTTATGTACATGTGCTTTTTTTTTATTCCTAATATCTCAGTTCTCACTGCAAGAAACTTCATTACTTCATCAGTGAATACTAGTGTCAAGATTTGATCAACTGGGAACCTCACATATTTGGGATTGGGGAAATCTGTAGTGAAAAAATTCACACCCAGAACCTTCATTATGTATTTTTCAAAGGAAAGCTAGTTATTTTATAAGGACATAACTTGGGGACCCCAATAAGGAGTTGATTCTGACCAATGAATCCATGTAACATCTCTGTCCTCACCTCTTCAAAATTTAAGAATGTTTGGCTTCTGAAGAGTGTCAACAAACGAAGTAAACAGTTTTTATTAATAGGAAACCGGCTTTTCCTGAGGGAAATGTTAATCGTACAAAACACGTGAATCCTCTTGGAGAAATTGCTGGGACCTGGGGAATTTCCAATCTCAACCTCCGTTAACCTGCAGATTGAGCAAGACACATCTGTTCTTTAATTGCACAGTATTTCGAATCAAAACAAACAAGCCCTTCCACGGAAAAGGGTCTGCTTTTCCGGTCGTGATTTTGGCTCAAGTTACCCTTTGTGGTGTTTGATGCGTCTTCTCTTCCCACCAGGAGGTAGCCATCTCTGGCACCTCCTCGAGTCAAGATAGCCAGCAGCGGCTGTGTGTGCTGCAGTTACAAATAATTGCCACTAGATGGCGGGAGGGGATCGAGTTGGGGGCCCAGCTCCTTTTGCTCTGCAGGAGAGGAACACTTGTTTCTCCGCTTTTTCTTCCTGCCCCTTTGTTTGATTTCACCATTTTCTTTCTCCCTTTCTATTCGCTGTAGTTACACGGCTCGCTTTTCAGCACCTCTGTTCAAGGAAAGTCGATCTGGCCGCTCAGCTAGGGGCACACAGGGCACTTGTGACTACCCGACTCTGACCCTCCCACCTGGCCAGCTGCCCATCCGCAAGCATTCCCTCCCGACCCTTAGCCCAGTTCTTTGCAAATGTGACCCAGTACGAGGCCAGGTGGTCCTATGTCATAATGGGCCTAGGGCTCTGCTTTGCTTAACTTGGTAGGGCTATCTATGCAGGTTTTACCAAACGAACAAACACACAAAAAAAGGTAGCTCCAGATCATGTGAATGGAAATATTATGATCTTGTGATGGGGGTTAAGTAAAAAGATGGTTCTATTGCAGACCCAGCTGGCACACTCCGGCCATGTCTTTATATTGCGCTGGGTTGGCCTTTCACCTGGGTCTACTAAAAAATGCAGGGGGGACTGGAGAAAGCAGACTGCCCTGAGAGTTTTGTTTTTTTTTTAAGACATTCTAAAGAGCACATGAGTCTTATATAAGTGACATAATTATCTGAAAAACCAAACAAATGCTCAATTGCCAGTCTGCAGAGGCTGGGGGTGAGCTGCTGCCTGGCCTTTGCTGCCCAGTGGGCAGCAATGGAAAGCAGTTGCTAGAACCTGAGGTGGCACAGCCTGATGGGGTCTCCCAGGCCTCTTTTTACAGCAATTAGAAGTCTATGTTCCCCTTGAGGCAGCGAGGTAACTACCATTAATGTTAACGGGATTTATGCTCAAGAGTAGGAAGATGCTGGCGCCGAATTCCCAATGAGTTGCTTCAATGTTGGCAGAAATGCAGTGTCCTCCGTCTTCCAGGCAGACCTGCCAGAGCGTCAGGGTGGCATCAAGTCAGGTGGCCTTCACCTGCCCCTCCACAATCGAGCCTTCACTCTGGAGCGGATCCATCGCTCACTGCCACACTGCCTACTTTGAATCTGATGAAATGAGCTCCCTGTGTCTTGGGCCAGAAAATTCCCCATACAGACGACCTCTAGGGATTTATATCCAGTTCTGCTAAGTCTACTTCCGCCTACCCCCCTCTGTAAAATGGGGATGTTTATGGTACCTACTTCATGGGATTATTTTGAGATTCAAATGGAATAATGCAAGTCAAATACTCATCTGGCCCATAGGAAGTGCATCTAAGTGATAATTATTGTTATTTCATTCTTCCTTTTATTAATATCCATTATAGCCCGTATTGGCAGCTTATTTCTATCAGGCAGTTGTGAGGAAACATACTTCAGTGCCGTGATAGAAACATCTCATAATGAAAACCTGAGTAGTGTGACATGAACATCCCACCTTGCCAACATGTCCCTTACCCCCAATGCACACACATACTTGGGGTAAATTAAAGTAGGTCAAGCTTCTTATCTCACCCCTTCCTCTCCTCTGGGGCAGGAGTGAGATTTATGGCTTTGAGGGGAGAATCGACTGAACTCACTTGTTTCTGCTGACCTTTCCTGTGAGTTTTCAGGTTAAAGTGAAATCCAGAGGGGTGTGAATTGAAACTTGGGAATATCTTCCGAAAGCCCAAAGCACTGAGCTGAGTAATGGAGCAGGCTGAGCCAAATCAAGCCAAACTTTCCTCCCTTTTGCTCGGGGTTCCAGGAACTCACAGAGCATGCCACCTGTGAGCCCCCCAGGTAGGTCTGCCCACCTGGCTGGGAGCAGCGGCCCATTTTTTTTTCCCAGGGACAACAGTGAATCCAGCTCGGCTCTGAGTCAGCAGCCTTTTGGGCCAAGCAGGCCTTTGCCCTGGGGGCTGCGGAGGTTACATCGGGAGAAAGGCTTTTCTGGACACCGTACAGACATGGCCATGCTTTCCTTCCGTATCTGAGAAGGTGCTTCTAGCTCTTTCTATACCACTGGTATTTTCTAAACTGAAAAGCTGCAGCACCAAGAATTTGGGTTGGGACATGGAGATGCTGGAAACTTTTTCTGAAAAGTCAGTATGGATTCTAGGAGATTCTGAAATCAATTTATTAATACAGAATTGGAATCTGAAAAGATGGAGAACTTTCTTGGGGGTGGGGGGCTAAAGCATGAGACAGAAGGACCTGAGCTTGGGTCCCGGCCCATATTCTTCAAACTAAGTGACCTTGAGCAAATCACTGATTTGTAGGCAGCTTCCCTGTATCATTTTTCTCCTCCGTCCATTCTTCACCTGACACTGCCTAGTCCAATGAATTTTGTTCTTTATGTTCTAATCCAAAGAAAAAACTACTGTGAGGACTAGGATGTACAATTATAATTATCAAACTTAATTGAACAGTGTTCAGTGCTTTATGTTAAATTCATTTAATCCTCAGAATACTTTTATAAGGAAGGAATGATTCACGTAGGACCAATGAGGAAATAGAGACTTTGGGAGGCTGCTGAAGACTTAGAACAACCTTTCTAAAAAATAATTTGGTTCTGTTGGTTCGTGGTTTAAGATCCTACCATGGGGCCTCCCTGGTGGTGCAAGGGGTTAAGTCTCAACACTATGAAGCTATTGGGCAGCCACTGCAGCATGAGTTCGATCCCCAGCCAGGGAGCTAACCCACATGGCACAGCAGACCACTCCTGTCTTGCCCACTGCTCCTCTTGGCAGTGTATTTCAGTCAATCTGCCTATTCTGCTCCCCACAATGTCTCTGGTGAATACTCTCACCTCCTGTACCTCTGGCCTAAACTCCAGATCTTGTATGTATAAATAAATAAATTAATCTTAAATTTTTTTTTTTAAAAAAAGATCCTACCGTGGGTTTATCTTCCGCATAAAATAAAATTCTTTAACAAGTCTTCATGGTTTGGCATGTAACTAGAGTCATCTTTCTAACTTCCTGATTTGCAACCTCTCTGACCACACAGAATGCCGGCTTTTCCCTAGTCTCCTGGAGATGTTCTCACATTTCCGAGGCTCTGTAAATACTTTCCTCCTCCTCCCTCTCCTCTACTGCTAAATCCTCCATAATCCTTCAAGATTTGTCTGGGGTACCCCCTTTTCTTGAAAGTAATCCCAAGGACCCCCCAGGAAGGATAAATGCCATCTCCAGGGGATCTCATGGTCCCTGGGTCTGCCTCCATTACGGCTGAGAGGAGTCTGCTCAGGTGTCTATCCCTAAAGGTAGTAACAGCTTGCTGGCAGGTGATGTCTTTCACTTTGTATCCCTGAGGCTTAATATAGTCTTTGGCACATGGTAGGTGATCGATAAATGTTTTTTGGGTGGATGGTTAAATTTTAAAAAGATAGAAGTGATAAGAAGGCAGATTTGGGTTCTAGTTAAAGAACTTTCTAATAGAGTTGTCTTTGGGTGGTAACTCCAAGTCTTAAAGAGATGAAGTATTCTAATCTAGCAAATATAGCATCTACAAAATGATCATTAACATCATCAAAAGCATTTATATTCATTGAGCATTTATGGGCCATTCATGTGCTAAGCGCTTTAGACCTTATTATCCTGTTTAATTTTCATAACCATCAAGGGATATACATGTAGAATTAATGTCCCTACTTCTCAGATGAGGAAGTGAAGCTCCGAGAGATCATGGAGCTACTAGCGGTAAACTAGCCTGGCAGTCTGGCTTCATAGTCCACGCTCCTCACCATTAGTAGTGACCTATGAGGAATTAATAGGAATTGGTAGGTCAGAGTCATGGTCAGCTAATGTCGGGAAAATGCTATCATGTTTATTAGCACTCAGTGATTAGAGGTTCTGGAAATCATGTGATGAAAACCTGCTCATGTTCTAATGTAGCATTTCCTCAGTTATTGACCACAGTGCCTTTTTGGGAGGAACACCTGTTAATGTGTCTCAGGTCACTAGAATAACAAGGAACATAGCTAAGGAAATGCTCTCAGCTCACTTGGTATCCCGACACCCTCAGCCTCTTCCCAGATCATCCTACCTCATTGGTGCCATTTTGATCTTCCCAGGCAATGCTTCATGGTGCCAATTCTCTTCTCAAAAATTGTTAATTGGTTCTCCCAATCCCAAGGTGAGCCAAATTCCTTAGCTTGACATGAAAGAGAGCTCTTTCTACTGCCCACATTCCAGATTCTCTCCAATACAGAGGGACATCTGAAGCAGGGAGGCCAGGATGCCCACTGCCCCTGAGCAAACTGTTCACATTCTTCTTGCTGGAAATGTTGATACCTCCTACTAAATTGATTTTTTTAAGATTTATTTTTTTATTTATACATACAAGCTGGGGTACAGGCCAGAGGCGTGGGGCGGCGAGAGGGTTCACCAGAGACAGAGTGGGGAGCAGAACAGGCAGATCAGAAGTACACTGCTGAGGGGAGCAGCGGGCGAGGCAGGAGAGGTCTGCCGCGCCATGTGGGATTCTCCCTGGTCGGGCGTCGAACTCGCCATGTGGGATTCTCCCTGGTCGGGCGTCGAACTCGCCATGTGGGATTCTCCCTGGTCGGGCGTCGAACTCGCGTCGCTGCTGCGGACAGCTCCACAGCGCAGCGCTTAACCGCTGTGCCACCGGGGAGGCCCCTCCTACTAAATTGACTTTAAAGGGGGCAAACGACAATGATTTTTGAAAACCTGTATTACATATACTTTGCCATCAGAATCCTCCCAAAGACCATTTGGCTCAGGATCCTCAATAATTTTTAAGCTTTAAACTCCTTGACAATGTTTGGGAAGCAATGAATCCTCTCGATGGTGATGAGGGGTTGTGAGTATACATACTAAGTAGATGTATTATAAGTTCAGAAGGGTTCACTGATGCCCTGAAACACTCATCAACCACAGGCTAAGAAGCTTTGGGGGGGGGGCCTCCGTGGTGGCACAAGGGGTTAAGGCTCAGCACTATGAAGCTATCTGCAGCCACTGTAGCACGAGTTTAATCTCTGCCAGGGAGCTTCCCACATGGCACAGCAGACCTGTCTCGCCCGCTGCTCCCCTCAGCAATGTACTTCAGTCGCTCTGTCTGTTCTGCTCCCCACTCTGTCTCTGGTAAGTCCTTTCACCACCCCGCACCTTTGGCTTACACCCCAGGTCTTATATGCATAAATAAATAAATATTTTTTTATTTAAAGAAGTTTTTTTTTGGGGGGAAGAACCTTTGAAAGAGTCCAACTTTCTCATTCATAGCTTAGGAAACTGAATCTTAGAGACTTTATGAATCATCCTCATTCAGATAGGTACACGTGGTCATGGTGGGATTTGCCAAGTTTACTGACTTTCTAAGGCAATATCTACTTTTTAAGACTTCTAATGAGAGAAAGATTATCAATTCTACCATATACCACAATAGATGAGCATGGAGTGCATATCCTTTGCTTTTCAGTAAAGCATTAGATTTGATAAAATGTGTTATGTTCATGTGATACTAGCACTGACCAATCTGATTCATACCTTTCAAGAAAAGACATTAAATAATGACAACCACAGAATGGGAAATAAAAGAGCAGGAAGGAAAAGCTCATTACACAGAAAATAAAGACATTCTACACTTGAGAAAGAATGAATGCATCCATAGTACAGGCTATTAAAACAAAAACAGACATAAGAACAAACCACATGTAAGTATGAGAAAAAATGTGTGAGGTCAGAATGATCTCCAGATTGCAATCTCAATATGTTGGGCAGTCAAACTGAGGCCAAAAGATTATTAAAGTGAAAGTTTACTGGAGGAGCAATTATAATTGAGAATTGAGAAGGGTGAAAAGCTCAGGTAACTTCCATATTCAACAATGTAGTTAAAAATACTAAAAGGGGCCTCCCTGGTGTCCTAGAGGTTTAAGTCTCAGTGCTGTCACCTCTAAGGTCTGAATTTGATCTCTGGCCAGAAAGCTGACCCACATGGCTCAGAAGACCTCTCCTGTCTTGCCTGCTGCTCCCCTCAGCAGTGTATTACAGTAAATCTGCCTGTTCTGCTTCCTGCTCAGTTTCTGGTGTATCCTTTCTCTCCCTGCACCTCAGCCTACATCCCAGTTCTTCTATACAAAAATAAATAAAAATTAAAAAATAAATAAGTTCCTTTTAAAAAGTACCAAAAAGGAATAGATGTAGACAGTAAAAGAATCAGTCTAAGTCAGTTGAAAAACCTCCCCCAAGATGTTTAGATTTAAATCACAGACAAATATGGGCTTCCCTGGTGGCGCAAGGGGTTAAGTCTCAGCCTATGAAGCTATCCACATCCACTGCAGCACGAATTCCATCCCCGGGCAAGAAGATTCCCACAGGGTGCAGCAGACCTCTCTTGCCTTGCCCGCTGCTCCCCTCAGCAGTGTATTTCAATCAATCTGCCTGTTCTGCTCCCCATTCTGTCTCTGATGAATCCTCTCACCCCCACACCTCTGGCCTGCACCCTAACTCTTGTATGCATAAATAAATAAATCTTTAAAAAATAAATAAATCACAGAAAAAATGATACATGTCACTTAGGGTGACCAACTATTTGGTCGCCCATATTCAGCACAGATAGTCCCATGTCCCAGGAGAATCCTCAGTCCTGGACCAACTAGGACAATTGGTCACTATTTCAAACAACAGCCACCACCACCAATGGAATAATTATGTCTTCCATAATCTATCCATACAATTTCTATATGATAACAATGAATCAGTTATATAAAGAAATAAAAACTTATGCTGGCTATTTTACATTCCAATCCAAATTATTATTTTTTTTTAATTTTGAGCTTTAGTTTTTTTCCATATGTAGAGAATGAGTTATGTTGATTTATTAAAAAAATCATCCATAATGGCCAACAGCTGAAATTTCTCATATATTTACACACCACACTTTTCTCAGCTCCATTAAACATGAAAGTATAGGAACAAACAAATAGGAATAAATTCACTCAGAGAAACTCTAAAAAAGTTACTGAATTATATGAGAAAAAGGAAACCATTTAAACAATCAGTTATCAGAAACACATTTCTGTTGTGACATGTCAATGCTGCTTTTTCTTAGATGAGAGGGTGTTGTGTAAAGATGAAAAGATGGAATGTGAAAATGTTAAAATTTCTGGTATACATATATTTTAACTGCTAGGCATTTATTGCTGAATGACTTTAGACAAAGTATGTAATCCAATTTTGTCTTACATTAATCTTTTGCCATAATGGAGTGAAATTTAGCTGGTAGCAATATGATGAGGCCGAGTTCATAATTTTATGGGTCTACTAATAAAGGACCTGGAACAATAAAAAAACAAACCCCAAACCTGTGGAAGTATACATTAAAAAGACACCTTGTATCCTTTCATGATTTATGGCAAAATTTAATGTATGATCATTTCCCACTTCATTGTATAGATATGACTAAGACTGTATTATCCAAGTTCATCCACCATGTATGAGGCGGAAGAACTTCTGGCTTCTATTCTGGTGTTTCCTTTACTTTTCAATTCTTTCAGTTGTGATTCAGACTTTCTGAGGCCTTGAGAATCTGATGACAGTTATGTACCCTCTCCTAGAAAAATGTGTGTGCACACCTAACGGTCACAAAGTTTGGTCTAGAGCTCATATGCTAATGGAGGGCCACGTTCCCTATCTCACAGAGTTTCTCCTCATACCACTCAGTCCTGCTCTGCCCATAGTATCCTCACTGATATCAGACGTTTAAACTCTTCAAAGGAACCTAAACCTAAGGCCATGTTTGACCTTAGGGTTCTTGGAGTTTCTCAGTGAAACTTGGTGACTGGAGGTGCAGGCAGTGTTCACCCCTCAGTTCTAAACCTCAGCTCACGACATGCCCTCTCTGCTTCTCTTCCACACTTTCATATCATCCCACCTATCAGGGGGCCTCCTGGGCACCTGGCTTAAAAAATCCTCTTCTGTGTTTATGCTTCTGTCTACAGTCATCCTTTGACCAGAGTGGCCTGGATTGCCCTCAGGAGAAAGAACCTATGGAAGAGGCTTGAATTCTTCAGGCAGGGAGTCCCAGAGTCATAGGAGCAATGGTGCACCACAATAGAAAGAGCAGGCTTATGTCAGGCACCTGACTTTGACCTCTTGGACAGCATGTGGTCTGGAGAGCACAAGAGCAGGACTTTTCCTTTTGCTTTTCCTGGCATAAAAGCAACATGACATGAACTCACTCTAACAATTCCATGTATGGGATTCACCATCCTCCTGTAGATCCTCTACACATCTCAGGTTAGGAACTCCTGATATCATTACTTAAGAATAAACAGCAAATCCCTTTCACACATAAAACACTTTCACACTCAAAAACTCATACTGTTAGTCATTTGATTTTTAATTTCATTCAATTCAATCTGCTTGTCAAAGACTGTGCCTGGGACTGAGCTGCAGGAGAAAGAGAACTGCAGGAGCAGAAAGGAAGGGCTGGGGGTGAAAGCAGATCCTTTCAAAAGATTCAACTAGAGTTACCATAGGACCCAGCAACCCCACTTGTGGCTGTGTGCAAAAAAATGGAAACATATGTCCATTTAAAAACTTGTACACAAATCTTCATAGAAGCATTTTTCATAATAGCCAAGAAGTAGAAACAATCCAAATGATCACCAACTGATGGAGAAGCAAAATGTGGTCTTTCCATATAATGGAATAGAATTCCACAACAAAAAGGACTGAAGTACAGACACATGCCACAACATGAAGGCATCTTGGAAACATTATGCTAAGTGAAAGAAGCCAGACACAAAAAGCCACATATAGAATGTTTCCATTTACATAAAATGCCCACAGTGAGCAAATCCACACACAGCGAAAGTAGACCAGTGGTTTTGGGGGTGGAAGGATTGGGAAGTGATTGCTAACGGATAGAGGGCTTTACTTTGGAGTGATGCAAATATTCAGGAACTAGGAAATGGTGGTGACTAACCTTCAGAGTACACTAAAAAACACTGAATAGTACACTTTAAAGGGTGAATCTTATGGTGCAGGAATTAGATCTTAATTTAAAAAGTGCAAAATGTTCTTCTACCTGGAGCCTGCAGCCTAGCGCTATGCTAGACCTCTACACCTAGGAGGGCAAGTCCTAAGATGGGAGTAGTGGGGCCCAAAGCAGACCCATCATTTCCCCTCCCCCACCTCCCCAGGGGAGGAAAGGACTCAGGAAAGGGGAAGGCAACTCCCTTTCCTATGGTCGTTTCCCCCCCCCCCCACCTTCCCCCGCCGTGGTTTGCTCTGCTTGTCTCTCCCGTTGTGCTCAGCCCGGTCTGCGCCCGCAAGCATCTCGCCCACCATGCGGGTCCCAGCCAGGCGCCTGCCCAGCGCTTGCGCCGGGAGGGAGGGGGGGGGGCCTCCCTGCTCCTCTCCTGAAGGCTGGGCGCCTTCGCCGAGCTCTTTAGACGTCTGGGCTGCCTGCCGGGCAGCGTGCGCGGCAGAGGCCAAACAAGCAGCCGGCACATCCTGCCTAATTTAAGTGGTAATTTCCTTTGGGGGTTTCATTCAAGTGCAGCCCTGGGAAAATAGTGGCGAAGAGCTTTCCGAGAGGAAATGTTACCCTGGATTTCCTGGATAGTTTTAAAGACAGGGGACTTTCTCTTTCACTTGAAGAGAGCCTCTTAAGAATGGTTAATTAACTGAGGGGGGCCTCGCATGGAGGGCTGGGTGTGCAGCACGCAGTGGGCTTCCTTTCTGTTTTCTTCTTTAGGGGGAGGAGGAGGTGGTGGAAGAGATTTTCGTGGAGGTTTGGGGTAAAGGGGGCCCTGGAGGGATCTCAGAGATGTGAAATTGGATCATGTTGGTGGCCTTGGAATTTTATTTTCCGGGTGGTAAAGGTTGTGGCTTCCCCCTTCAGGTCCAGGGGGATAGGGACTGGATGGGGTGAAACCTATTTCTCATCGTGGGGCCTAAGACCACCTGTATTTGCATCAGCTCATTGCTTGTGCGCCTTTGTCCCCAGCCTCCACTCTGATCTACTCGATTGGAAAACACGGTCTCCAGGGGGTGAGGTAGTCTCTAGCACAAGAATGCACATTTCAACAACCTTGCCGTGTGATGGTTAATCAAACTAAACTTTAAGAGCCTCTGGAGGGCACTAAGTCCTTGCTGCTGCAGATTTCAGTTCTGGGTGGGCTGAGGGTTGCTCAAGAAGGTCGCAAGCAAAGTAAAAGCAAAAACGTAGGAAAACGGCGCTTAAGAGCAGCAAGGTTGTGCGTGACCAGGTAAAAAATATAAGGTAATGGCTCATTTTATGAAAAGAAATTAGAAAACAAGGCATCGCTGCTATCCCCCATCATTCAGGCAACACTCCACTCTCACTTGCCCTGGTGCAAATTCAGGGTGACGACTCACGCCTGTCTGCCCAAGCAGCCTTGTGCGGGCGCCCAGAAGCTGGTTGATTGTCCAGTGAGGGGCTGGTGCTCAATGGCACGCGGCTGCGCCCAGCTTACCACACCTGTTGGCTTTGCCAGAGCTGCCCTAACCGCTGTTCTGCCAGGTCGGCCTTATAGCTGACATGTGTGCTAGTGTGAGGAGTCCATGGTAGGGTTAAGCCAGGTGGGAGGTTCATGGAGCTAGACCTGTACACCTCACCCTATTGATTAAAATGAACATGACTTCTGACCATGAACCCTCCAAGCCACAGAAAACTAGCAGGAGATAAAGCTATTCTACTGGAAAGACGTATTTAACAAGTGCTTTAAACTTTGAGGAAAGACAGACTTTGAAGCCTAAGACGTCAAATAACACCAAAGAGTTTTGCAAGGAACTCAGTTGAGTATCAGGGTAAACGTCTACAACTTAGCGTTCAAGTTTCAGTTTAAGCTCCGACGTTGAAGAAATGAGGCTGACACTGTGGTCAAACTCAGAGCTTTCGGTGATGCCTGAGACCAACCTCACCTGGGCCACCTTCCTCATATTTTCCAGGGCTCCTTAACCATTTAGTTTGGGTTTCATCATGAAGACTTTTGGGTTTTATTCTTGCATTTGTGTTGTTAGTTGTCTTCACTTTTTATAGTTAGGCATCTCACAATATTACCAGTAATTAAATGCTGTGAGTGGGGGGCCTCTGATTAAAAGGCTTATATATTATTTAAAGTTGCAGACGTAAGAATTGTGGGAGAACTGAAAATAATAATCTAAAAATAGAACACTTGAAAGAGGGGGAGGTTTAGAGTAAATGAGCTAAATCCTCCCTTTTCATATTAAGGTGTCTAGAGATATTATCTCAAGTTGATAAATGAGGAAAAAGAGGTTAAGCCTCTTATCTAGATTTATGGAGGTAGCTGCTAAAAGAACTAAAAACAAACAGTTAAAAGAGGCTGAATCTGGGGGAGTGGGTGGGGGTAGAGGCAGAGAGCACAGTGACTAGAGGCCGCTGCTTTTCACCTTAAGTTCTTCTGGCCTTGTTGATTTGTTACCACCTACATGTATTACTTATGTGAAGATTATTATTACTTTTTGTAATCAGGAAACAAAAAGTTAGGAGAGAAAAGGCAAAACATAATAGGGAACATAAAATTGAGTGAGAATAGGTTTAAACACACACACGCGCGCACACACACACACACACACAAACACACACACCACATTGATTCACACATTTGCTGCAGCTGGACCACACATTTGGTGCTGAGCTGTGCAAGGGCAATTGGAAAAGGGACCCCTGGTTAGGAGATTCATAATATCCCTAAGATGAAAACAAATTGATTTTTTTGTAAGACTTTTGACTCTTCTTTACTATTAAAATGTCAGAATAAAATTTCATTCTGAGATCTTCCTAAAGAAGATTTGGAGACGTGATTAATATCCTCACCAACTTCTCTGAAATATAGAATACTTTTTTAAATCTTAGAATGAATCTCCATCTAAATTATTAGTGTCACACCCAAGTGCAAGTCAGATAAATAATTCCATGAGAACTCAACCCCCTGCATGATCTAGAGATAGATTTTTAGAATATTTGGAAAAGTAGATGTTGTTTTTAATGAATCATTATTTTTAATTAAAAAATTAAAATTACATTTCTCTCAACTGAGCTGCTGAAAAATACTGAGCTTGTAACTGTATTTTTTAATGAGTGCCAGGATTACAGCTAATGAGTGTTGTCTGTTGAAAGTGAATCCTATAACCTAATAGCCAATTGAGATGAGGGATATTTTATATATGACTTTTATGTCTATGCAAACATAAGTACTGTTACAGACACAGCCACATCAATGTATACATTTCCCATGCTTCTCTCTGCACTTGGAAGCTGTATTCTAATGCTGTCTTCAGGATGTATGTGGTAGGACAACCTTGTAGATGAAATGGTTATATTTCTGGTACATTAGCAATTAAATAACATTGCACAGAAACTCAAATGTAAGTTTTGTACTAACAATTCTGGTTTGGTTATTACAAAAGCAATATGCTTATTAAAGTTGCAAATATATGAAAAGGAAAAATAAAATGGCTGTTAACAGCATTATCATGAACACTATTAGCCATTTAGTGTTTTTTTTTCTATGGATATATATATATACACACATATAGTAAAAATGAATACATGCATTCTTAATAGGCTGTTACTTCCTTTAATATGTAGTATCTATCTTTCCATATTATTAGACATTCTTGCAGAAAACCTTTTATAAAGTCTGTACAAACCACCTTTTTGTTATATGTTTGGGTTATTTAACCAATTTGCTATTACTGGACATCCCATTTTCTAATTATTGAAATTTCATTCTTAAAGTTGGATCAGTAGTTTTATAATAAGCTATTTCCCAAAGGGAAAATCTGAGAAAACTGAAAAACATTCTAAACAGGATAAAACTATTTTAAGATCTTATTTGACTTATATGGATGGAGTTTTAAGGCTACTATTAACTTCCTGGTACTTTCTTTCAGTCTTGAGAGAGAAATTTCCTGGTCATAAATAGAAGTATAGCTTATTTAAATGTCTTAAAGAACTAACCACAGACCTTGAAATAATTTCATTTCCTTCATAATTTTTATTATTATTGATTAGGCAAGTCACCTGTCCGTCTCCAGTTCCCTTATTTTAACTCTTAGATGACCAGGAAATTCAACTTCTCTTGCTTTGTTAACCCTAGTGCAGTGGTTCTTAAATTAGTTCATGAATCTTTGGTGTTTTATAAACTGAACTGTGCTGTTTTATCATTAAAAATTCAACAACTCATGTCTTTTCCAAATTTCTGGAAGAAAAATTACCAGCTCCAATTTTCTTATTCTAAAGTTTTCCTTCAAGGGTTTTATTTAAAACTTTCGCATCTACTACAGCTGTCTCTTTGGGGCTGCTTCAAAACTTACCAGCAAGCCATGATTAAATGGTGGTGGAAAATTGAAAACTCCTAAGGACCCAGCCAGTGATAGATCATAGAAACTGGTAGGTACTATATGTCTTCTGCTAGTTTTTTCTAGGTTCTGGTTTATGTAACAAAACTGTATAGATCTATTAATACTTATCTATTAATATTTATCTATTAATACTTATCTGCAAAGAGCAGGGCATCACTTAGGTGTTTTACCTTTAAACCTGTTGGAGAAGGAATGCTATGGGTTGAACGTAAGTGGTCAACCCACAGTAAATTATAGCTATGCTAAAATTCATGACTTCTGCCAAAGTCCTTCTGCAGAAAGTCCTGGCACACTCAGATAAAATGCTCCAGCTCATGCAGAGTGTTCTGCAGTAGCACGTGATTCCCACATTTTTTCTCAACCCTGGGCTATAATAATAGCACTTGAGTTGACGGGGTCCTTCTCTTGGTGCCAGTTCTCTCCCTTCTCACAACTGCCCGGGGAGGGGTGGCACTCCCATTACCAATGTCCCCACAGGAAGTGAGGAGTCAGAGGGCAAGAAACTTGTCCCAAGCCCCCAGCCTCAAGTGTCATTTTTTAAAACTGTTTTCCTTTAGGGTTTTTCTATGGGCTGTCTCACTCCTGTCTGAAGGTGGTAGGAGCATCTGGTGTCATGTTTTCAGGGCAACTGAGGATTCTTGGGTACAGAGTTTTGGAAAGAATACCCGAATACAAGAGGCTTTTGCTCATGGCTGTATGTGTCTTGCTACAACATGGTATCTTATGGGGGTTAATTAATATCTGAGGTGTACTTTTAAGGACAGGGTTGTACAGTGCTTCATGCATTGGTGGTGGCTATCTCTAGCCCTTTTTTGTTCTGTGGCTTTGCATAACTTGTGTCTCCTCATTTCCTTATTTGTAATTTTAGGACCTACAGCATTCTATACTGCTGTGACACTATCCCTACCCCAAAGGGCATGTGGGATCTGAGGATCCTACTGTGTTTTTCACTAGAGTCTCTGTGGGCTTACTGTGTCAGTGAGTCTGGAGATTCAGCTCTGAGGCATTTCTGATATGGAGTTGTCATTTCACTCACACACAAGGTGAGAACTTACAAAATGATGATTTTATTTGGATGGGCCTTCTGTTCTACAAAGTCTGTTCCCAAGGGTGCCCCTCAATGCACAGTTCAAAGCGCTCCCAGCACACACACAGATCTCAGTGTGACTTGTTGTAAAGCCAAATGCCATGGACAAAAAAATGGGAAAGCCTCTCTCATTTTTATTGTGTCCCTGGCCATTCCAAGAGTCATTTCCTTTCTTTTCAGGGAGATAAAGAGACATATATTATGTGGGCAGAAAATGCTGTGTTCTGGTCAATAACGCAGGCCACAGAGGTCAATGGCTTTAAGCCAAGCCTGGCTGAAAGCTGCCATAAATTTTCAAAGGTGGGGGAGGAAGATTTAGAGACTGATGTACACTGCCTAAGAGGAGGAAAGACATTGGGCATAAATGGCCCTCTAAAAAAGAACAGTATCAGTACCATAAAATCCTACAGCAGTCTATACAGGGCCCCTGGAATGGGGAGAATTTTGCCCACCCAAGTTTTACTATGTGGCAGAGGCGAATAAAAAAAGATCTGAAAATAAATCTCTGAGGCAAACCTGTCCTGGGAGACTGCAACTTGAAGCCTTCTTCTCTGATTGTCTGATTCATCAGAATATTTTGTGTTGATGAGCTGACTCCAAGCTTGATGGCACGGCCTATAAAGTCTCCATTTCCTCTGTTCTTAACTTGCTCACTGCCTTTCTCAAGGTCTCCTTTAGAATCACTCCAGTTTAGAAAGACCGTGTATTCAAGCTAACCCAAATCCACAACCCCCAACACAAAACAGAACAAAATGAAACCTAATAGCACCGACTTTAGAAAGCCACCAGGTTTACTTATCAGCATTCATAGAGGATTGGAGGGGTATGTGTGTCTCTGTGTGTGTGTGTGTGTGTGTGTGTGTGTGTGTGTGTGTGTGTGTAAGGAAGAGAAGGAGGGTGGAAAAGACTGATGGGAGGGGGAGAGAGTGAGAGAGCAAGAGAAATATATTGGGTTGCAGAAAGGAGAATTGGATTCACCAAAACACATCCGGTCTAAAATGCCCATCCTGTGACATTGGTAATTCCACATTTATTATAAGTATGCGGTTAATACTTTTGTTATTATATATATATATATATATATATAGAGAGAGAGAGAGAGAGAGAGGGGGGGAGAGAGAGAGAGATAGACCTATCTATCTATCTATCTATCTATCTATCTAATTAAGGAATAGTATATAATAAGATACTGGACAGATATACATGCTACAAAGGTCTGTGTTCACCGCATAAAACACGTAAACACAGGACAAATACAAGAAACTACTAATAAATACTTTCACAAGAAACACAAGAAAGTACTAATCATTATTATAATGCAAGTTTAATCCCACAAGGGATCATTCATTTGTGAGTGTGCGTATGTGGATGCATAGATACCTACATTTATATATGCAATAAGGATGTCCTTCAAAAAATATCAGAATTTAGAACAATAATTTCTTTAGCAGCTTAAAAGAGTCCTACTTTATGTTTTATTTACTACTCTAATTATTCATTTTGGTTGGCATTTTGCAAGCCTTCACATAGCCCTGAGTAGTTTTCCAAACTGTACACATATTTTATCTTATTTTGTCAGCCCTCTGAGAAACTGAAACTCAGTAAGAATAAATATCTTGTTTGATGATTTTCAGCAGCAGAGCTGGGGAAGAAGAATAGTAAGACCCAATAATGCCTTTTTTATGACTAGTTCCATGCTGAGCTCATTACAAATATTAACTCATGATCCTCCCAATGGGTCTCAAAGATGCAGACATGACCATTATCACCACCTTACAGATGAGGAAAGTGAGGGCAGAGAGGTTAAATAACTCACCCAAGATCACAGAGCAAGTGAGCAGCTGATTTGGAATTTATATCCAGGGGACATCCAGGGTATGTTTCCTTTAGGATGAATGTGAAAGGAAACTACATCTTAAGTCACAATCCAGACTGTGGACACATTTATATCAATGGCAAAAGAAAATGAGACTTTCTTAGGGGAAAGAAAAGGACAGCTTAACAGCATGTTACATTTTTAATTTAACTTAGCTAATTCAATCACCTTGTTAGATGAGTATTTAAAAGTAAGAAGATATTTATAATCCACTTGCCACAAGAGTCCTAAGGCCCCCACTTATGTCCATGTGGCACTGTGTCTGGGAAGATGTCACTTGTGTACTACTTACTCCCAAGAAGGAAGTAAACATAAGAGGAAGTGAAGCCTATTGAGCTGCCATAATTGGCGAGGGCTGTCTTGGGGGTTCATGATGTCGCCTCGAGGCACTGATGAACTAACAAATGTGAAGCTGGAAATAAAACCCACTATCTTATCCACTGGTCTGAGCCATAGAATATCCCAAATGAGCTTTCTAGAGAAATCTAGAAATCAATATCAAGGAGTGAATTAGAACTAGAAATAGATTCTCTCAGAAGCTTAACTTATTGGTCATCTTCATGAGGGTCTTGAAATATTAAAATATTTAAAAAATGCTTGCATGAAGTATCAGTAATCATGGTGTATTTTAAATGATGACATCTATCTGATAAATGCTTCTGATGCATACCCCTAAATACAATGCATTACAAATGGTTACTCACAAAATAATTACCAAAGATATAAAAATATTAATTTATAGCATTCTGTTGGGGGTATGCTCCATTAATGGGGCACTCACTTAAAATTGTATGATGAATGACTTCTTCCATTGTATTAAAAAGAACAATTAAACCTGGGTTTTCATGTAGTCACCTCTAATAACTTTCTACCCTGGAAAAATTTAATTCCAGAAACTACAATCCCAGCTATCTTTCATAACTTGTTCCCTGGAGGGAAGCTGGAAGAGGAAGAACTATTTATTTTCATTACATCTCTTATGTCCCTTTTCATTAGTTTTCTTTTTTACTACAATTCAAGCCATTTCTTGTTTTAGAGTATATACAGTGCTTTTGAACCCTGCAATGCACCCCCCCCCCCCACATACTGTTAGTTGCTAGCAAGAATTTCACTGTGAGAAACCTCCAGAGTGCATTTATGTCTCTTAACTGAAATTAAGGAGAAGGGCATTTTGTAGATAATTCTCTGCAGATATAGATGATAGACAGACATACATATGTGCGTGTATCTATGTATGTATATATCTATGTTTATGTTATATGTATGTTATATAACACACACATATCATAATGTCATTCATAATCTCTCCATGGATGTTCTTCATACATATTCCTTTTGTGAATGTACAATAGCCTTGATCAGTGAAATCCTATATTTTATATGCATAAAATTATATATATATATATATATATATATATATATATATATATATATATATATATATATATATATATATATATAATGGGGGGGCTGACCTAGGACACAGAATGGTATTTTTCTAAAATTCCATAGTTTTGTTAGTACCTTAAGAAAGATGCTTTTTACTTTTATTTTGAAAACTTTATGTAGCCTATGTTATTCTTGATAATTGAAAACTACTACAATGTAACTCCCTGGTTTTTCACTAAAACTATGTTGATACTCTACTTGGTGCAAAACATGAGTTTGAAATTGGGAAGACAAAATAATTTGGAAAAATAAAACAATTTATTTAATGTAAGGAGCTTAATTCTAATAGTACATTTTCCTGTAAATTTATACAATTATTCCATTTAAAGGACGTATAATAAAGTGAGAAGGAGTGAATTTTAACTATCAAATCCAGTACATCTTACAAATAATCACTTTATATATTTCTGGAGGAACTTTTACTTCATAATTTGATCCTCTGCTCATTAAAAGGAATTCATTTCAAAACAGAAATGCAGTTTTCAGTGAGTTTACACCTTTGCAACATCCTGTAAGGGACAGAGTCTTTCTGAAATATCAGGGTCCCTTTGTTATTATTAGACCATGAGGCATAATGATTAGTCCAGTATAATGCATATAAAAGAGCCAAGGGGATGGGTGTGAGTTTGAAGCTTATATCATTTTATTTGTCCTCTGAAATCTACTCATAGGTGTGTGTGTGTGTGTGTGTGTGTGTGTGTGTATTACATATATGTATGTATTTAATGGTTACAGGGAAAAGAAAACCAGAGTTGCCAGACTTAAGAAGTCATATAGTCAGTTGTCCATTTAGAGAAAAAGTTGGTCTAATTTCTGTTTGACCCACACCAACATGGCCCTCAGTAATCTCTCCATGGATGTTCTCCACAGGTATCCCTTTTGTGAATGTACAGTGGCCCTGATCAGTCAAAGTCTACATGTCTAACGCAACTGCTTTTCTTTGAATGAAAGAATCAGGGCATCAAAACCAGAAGACTAGTATGTCCAACACTGAGTTGTCAGAGACAAGCATATGAGATATTACATTGCAGA
Organism: Scalopus aquaticus; assembly: GCA_004024925.1. Classification (NCBI taxonomy): domain Eukaryota; kingdom Metazoa; phylum Chordata; class Mammalia; order Eulipotyphla; family Talpidae; genus Scalopus; species Scalopus aquaticus. The sequence goes on along the minus strand of PVIJ01002253.1, from coordinate 89,963 downwards.
GTTGGCCATGACAACCTTATTTGCAATTTCTCTGAATTAGGAGATGGTGAAGAAATGCTTTCAGGAGCCAGATCTTCTAGTGCAGAAGAAGATGGAGGAAATGGTCATGGTGAAGGAGTAGAGCAAGAATGTATAAATGAGAAGAAAAAGAGAACATGAGTGAGGGAGAGAACACAAGAAAAGCACAGTTAATCTGTGGAAATGAACTCCTTAATGTGAAAACAATTATTCAGTCCCAATAACTGTTTACCAGACTAAATGCCCCAGACATTTTATATCCATGTCTTTTCGTTTCCATGTTCATTGCTTTACACAGTTGAAACAAGTGAAAAGAAGCATTTTCATCTTCCTATAGAGGTGGCCCACAGCAATCACCTTCAACTGTGGTGTGCGTAGTAAACTTAGCCAGGCAATGACTGAGCACCTTATCGATAATCTCCCAGAACCCCCCAAACACCCCTTTGAGTTAGATATTATTACTGCTTTTATTTTGGAGATGAAGAAGTGAAGGCCTGAAGAGATTAAAAGAGGCTCAAGATCTCACAGTAAGAGACAGCCAAAATTTCTCCAAAGCCCAATCCCTGAGTTGCCAGTGCTCACCTAATTGTTGGTAATTGAACTGGACATTTCTTCCCATTACACAGGAATAAACTGGTTTGTCCTTACCTCCCTCAGGATCTTGGAAACTAAGAAAAGTACATCTTTTCCAAACAGATTGTCAAGTTCCCATTCCAACTGGAGCCCTGGAAGTTGTCAGGCATTTTAGGAATTGTTTATGGTCTGAGAACCCCCACCAGGTACATAAAGTAAAGAAGATTCTCACCCTGAGGTCTCAATCAGTATTGGGAGGAAAACTACATGGACTGTGGATTTTCAAGTTTATTGTAATCAGAGGCAAAAATCGGTTAAAATGGTCTACTTACTACCTTCTGTCTCCTGCCCCCTCTTAGCCCTCATTTTGTGATTCATAATTGGCCAAGAGCAAAGGTGGCTATCCCCACCCCCAAATCTCCCCTGCCTCCCCCGCCCTCCTTGAGTACTGCTGGGAAGAAAAACTACTCAATAGTTTAAGTGGAGTCCTAATTAATGAGTCTGATTCCTGCCTGACAGGGGCTCATTTTTAACCTGGTAAACTCATTAAACCTCTGCTCTTCATTTAGCCACGGATGACCAGAGTATCATAATTTCAACTAAGTGCGCTCAGTGATTTAATGGTCCTTGAGTTCCCCATGTTCCCACAATGTCCCAGCCTAGGAGCTCAATCAGTATCGTTAGCAGTTTATTTAGTGCAATAAGAGATCTCTCTGATCTATCCTGAACTCAACTGAAGGTTTTAAAGACGAAAGAAAGCAAACCGCTGGCTCCACAATTTCAAACAACCCATTTTGCTTTAACAGTAAATCAGCCAAGGGATCTGCAATGCAGACAGTTTCCAGACAGACCAGGTCATCTCCTGAGCTAATGAGACAAGTCCTGCTAAAGAACAGTGCCCACCTCTGCCAGCAGATGGCAGCACGTCCCCTTCTTAGATAAAGGGTTCGGTCTCCACACATTCGAATATTTAAAAATATAGATTAAAGAAATATAACTACACACACACACACACACACACACACACACACACACACACACACACACACAGAGAGAGAGAGAGAGAGAGAGAGAGAGAGAGAGAGAGAGAGAGAGAGAGAGAGAGAAGATTGTTCTCTATCTGCTTTTATGCCCTCATTCCCAGTTTCTAACCAGCTACTCACATCAAAGGCAATTCTCAGAAAGAGCTATCTGTTTTGTCATTGTTGTTACTGCTATGTTTGTGTGAATGTGTTGATGTCTAACAAACTGCTTCCTTCTCTCCATATAAAAGACTTTTTCAAAACTCAAACAGGCCAGGGTGAGTTGATTTCTGATTCTAATGTGTTCTCATAAAGCCCTTGTCAATAGCAAGAGCTCAGTGAGCATTTTATAACACTGACAGCTTTGCAAATACTGTAACATATGTAACTTGGACTGGGTCAATACATGGTGGAGAAATCAGGTTGGGAGATGGTCGAGCTGTTCATTTTGGCCGTCTTTGCAATCAATCAGTCAGACCAACTGAGCCTGCAGTGATACTCACTGATTATTGAGAAAGCTAAAACAAATGGATCAGCCATACTGCCCACCAAAGCCCATTCGATAACTATAGCCTTCTGTGGATTTATAGACAGGCATCATCTTTTGAAAACCAGTTATTAGAAATAATTTCAGATCCATCTAAAAGGGAGGTCACATTTTCACTGCCCCCCTCAATGGATTTCATTCAATTTATTTCATTATATTTTGTTGGATAGATTGCACACACTGACCTGTTTCAGAAACTTAAGCTTATTCACTTTGGTAATAGGCCACTATGATGATTTCCCCCTCACCCCAACTTGCTTCTCCTCTTCTTTGGGAATCTTTGACTTTTGTGCTTAATTCAAAAGCTTATAAACAGAGCAACAGTATGAAATATACTTTCTAACTGTGAACATAAAATGCTTAACAAATATCCAGGTTCTAGAGTGAAGTGCAGGACTCCTCCGCCTTTTCTGATAACCTGCACAAGTGACTGGCTGTATTAAGCTACCCTGGCTCCTCGCTGCATTCTTTATTTCCAGCCAGCTCACCCGTGACTGCTGGCAGGATAAGTGCATTGTGTGTGCTGCCTAATCCAAATGTCTGAGTTGCTAGGTTTAGGTTAAGACTCTCCAATAAAAATGAAGGTTACCTCCCAGTCTTTGCCTAAACTTGATTCAAATGACATCGATTTAGAATGAATTACTTTCACAGTATTTTCTTCAGGGACTTCTCCAGTTGTAATAGAGATAAGAAACCAAAAAGCTGCTTATCAACATTTCCAGTTAGAGAAAAAGAGGAAAAATTAATCAAAATAAATCAATTCAGGGACAGCATTTCCAACTTCATTGAGTTTCCTTAAGGACCGGGTCACTAGAGAAAGATGGGGGGAAGCTCAGATGTTTAAAATGTTTGTTATTTATTATCTTAAGCTATTGACTATCTTTAGGGTATGCAAGAATGGACTTCCCCTGTCTACTAGTCAGTGCTTTGGAAGAATCAAGTTAAGGGAGATGACTGAGTGGTAAAATGGGTTTTTCTAGAGACAAAGGAACTTGTGTGGGAGCCAGCAGAGAGGGGGGAAATGGAGGATGGTGTGTTGGATCATGCCAAGAAGAAAGAGATAACAAGATGTAATGAATTAATAAAAGGCTGTTAAATCTACCGAGGCAAGAGTTGTCTCACTGATCTGCATGCACCCATTAAACCATTTTTGTTTTAATAATAGATCCTCCCAGGCTTTAGCTGCATGATGGTCCACTGGCGACCACAATTCTCTATCTACCTGGAAGTTTAGGTGTGACCCCATGACTAACTATGGCTAGTGAACAGTGTGAGGAAGTGATGTATAAATTCTGCTTGTGCTCTTAGTAGGAAGTTGCTCTTGCCACTTTCCCTTTCCCTGTTCCCGAAGGCTGAAATGGGAACATGGAAGTGGCGGTTCATTTTGACCACTCAGATGAGGGCAATCTCTAGTCGATGGTGAAAAGAAAGAAGGAACCAGGATCCTCAGACATCTCATGGACTGGAACCACCCCACGCCCCTGGACTTGCTATTAGGTTGGGTGTAGACATGAAAGGTATTTAATGTGGTGCCTTGCTAGTGAAGTTGTCCCTTTGATGGGCAGCAACAGCACTTAAGAGCATATTAGAAATGCAGAAGCTCAGGCCTATTGAATTGTAATCTTAAAATTATCATTTCAGAAAGCATCTCCTGATAGTTTGTACACACATTAAAAGTTGCCAGTGGTAAAAGATTCTGGAATCAGACACTGAGTTCAAATCCAAAGCCGTAACTTAGCTGTGTCACTTTGGGCTAATTATTAAAATTCTCTGTGACTCAGTAGAAACACCTGTAAATTGGAGATAGTAAGAATAGTAGCTCCCCCATAAAGCTGTTTTAAGGATTCCATCAATTGATATATGTAAAAAGCTTGCTATTACCATGACAAAAAAAACTTCTATCTTGTTTAAGCCATTTGGTCACTGATTAAACTGTCAAACCAATATGTTGAAGTCATCCACTTTTAAAATAATGGATCTGGGGATATGTGAAATATAAAGTAACTAACTAATAGATAAAGACAAGCTCAAAAACTAGCCCTTGAGAGCTCACTGCAGAACTGAAGCACCAAAGGGAGGAGAAAATGGGGGAGGGGAAAGGAAGCACAGTGGTCTATGGTGGCAGAATATGGGTGCCTTGGTGGTGGGTGCATTATCGTGGTAATACCTGATGGGGGTACCCCAATATTACCTCAGTTAAAAATAAAAAAATAGGGGGCCTCCCTGGTGGTGCAGGAGTTAAAATCTCAGTGCTATCAAGCTATTGCCAGCCACTACAGCATGAATTCAATCTCCAGACAGGGAGCTAACCCATGTGGCGCAGCAGACCTCTCCTGTCTCGCCCACTGCTCCCCTCAGCAGTGTATTTCAGTAGATCTGCCTGTCCTGCTCCCCACTCTGTCTCTGGTGAATCCTCTTACCCCCTGCACCTCTGGTCTACACCCCAGATTTTGTTTGCATATATAAATATAAATCTTTAAAAAATAAAAAATAAAATTAAAAACATAAAATAAAGGATCTGTGTAAAGATTTGGAAAAGGGTAGAAATTGTGTCAATTCTTATAATTAGAAAAATAATCTATCTTGGCTCTCTCAGAGTGATCCCATAGTAAAATTCATTTATACTCAACAAAAATTTATTAAGCATGTACTATTTGTCATGCATTTTTCTAGGGGCTGAGATGTATCAGTGAAAAAACCTGACCAAGGTCCCGCCCTCATGAAGCTTATATTTTAGTGGGAGAGGGGAATGCATGGAGATGAGGTTATCTGTCAAGTCTGGGTTTCTTTCCAGGTGGTAGTTCAGCCTATATATACTGATTACTGATTTGGAAAGTTTACAGACCACTGAAAGAGGAAGTAAAAAATAGATGAAACCTTCTGAGGCCTATGAGGTTGTGTTACCACAGAAATCTGTCCAGGACTAGCAAGGTTTTTGCATAAAGGAGAGACTTTTTGACCACAGCAAAGTCAGATGATCACCAAGTGTGGAGTTGGGCTGGTGTGTTTCTAGTTAAGTCTCACCCATTGCTGAAGAGCACTTGTAATATCTGAAACCACACACATGCACACACGCACACACACACACACACACACACACACACACGCTCCAAGCAAACAAAAAGATCCCTGAATATTAGTTGAATAATATCCTCATCGAAAGGCTTAACCATAATAAAAACTCACTTACATAAAGCTTACAAAGTGTTTGATCCATCCACTCATTTTTTAAAAATTTGTGTATTTTTCTTAAATTGTCAGTGTTCTTAGATATTCTGGATTTTCTTTTCAAATCTGTGACTTATCTTTTCGTTTACTTTTACAATGTCTTTTGCAAGGGGGAGTGTTTTTGATTTTTATCAAGTCTAACTTTCCAATTTTTTCTCTTATGGCTTGGGATTTTTGGTGTTCTAAGAAATCCTTGCTTAATTCAATATCACAAAGTTCCCTCACCCAACTTTCCTCTAGAATGTTCTAGGTTTAGTTCTTATATTTAAGTAAATGTTACTATTTCAGTTAATTTTCTGGTAATATCTGAAGCGTAAGGGTCAAGTCTGAAATATTTTCAATGCTCAACCTTTCTGACAGGGCTTTCTGTAGTGCACTGCTGACGTCAGCTTACTTCAGCAGCCGCCTGTCAGTAGTATTGCATTGCATCAGAAAATGATGCAATCAACTCTGAATGATGTATGCATGATGGTATTATGCAATGCGATGCAATATTACATCATTCTAGGCTGATTTAGGATGTTGTTGCAGTCCTACTGGATAAATTTACATGGTGAAACATATAAAATGAATTATAGAAAAATCTTCAAAGTGAGAGCTAATAAAAATTTGTCAGGGTTAATTCACGTTCAGCACACCAAGATACTACAGATTAGGGCCTTTTTAAGTCAGTAGCAATCTCACTGTTGACCAGTATTATCTGCAAATAAAACAAATTAACTTCTTCCTTTCTAATCTATAAGTCTTTTATTTCTTCTTTATGCCTATTGCACTGTCTAGGACCTTTAGAACTATATTGCATACAAGTTTTGAGAATGTATATCTTTACCTTTTTCTTGATCTCACATAGAAAATATTGAGGCATTTACCATTGAGTATATTAGTCATAATTTTGTGTTGTTATTGTCTAGTTTTTAAAAAAGATGTCCATAATCAGGCTACTGAGTTTCTTTTTATTCCTAATTTGCTCAGAATTTTTACCACAAATGGAGGCTTAACTTTTGTCCATTGTATATTTAATGTCCATTGAGATAATCATATATTTTTGTTTCTTTCTTACAATATTCCTTTTATACACAATGGGTTTAGTTAGCTAATTTTTAAGGATTTTTATGCTTATATATAATAGTTCCATTTATTAAGTAGGTACCAAATAACTCATCTTTCTGTCCTATTAATTAGGAGATGTTTAAAAATAATACAAGTATTTTTGAATTTCATTTCTAAATAATTACAATTACTTACAATGGCATATATGCCCCTTGGGGCACTGAACTAAAAATCACAGACTAAGATTGGAGATTGCTTACCTGTCCCACAACTGTCCTCATGCAGTACTTGCTTTCTATCATGGCAACTGCTGAAACAAACAAAAAAATCCCAGCTAAGCAAAGACATGACATTATCAAAAGAAATGTGGTATAATACTGAGAGTGTGTACTGTCTTGATAATTTTCTATAGAAGTTGAATACCTATTCTTTTTCCCCTCAAAAACTTCAAACATCTTCTGCCCTGTGAGTGGAGTGCTCTCCACGGTCTGCTCTGTGATCAGAGAATTCATGATATGACGGGTTGCTCCAGCCTTCACCACTGGGACTTGTTCACACTGTCAGGGCCGTAGAGTCATCTCAGGGGAGGGCACACTGGCCTCTCTGTAGTCACCTTGGCAAGGTCCTGCTACTTATGCTCTGATTGGCTTCCAGGGGATGCTCTCATTACTGAAGAAAGAGGAGTCAGGGCACAGAACCCCTGATGACATCATCACCATATTGTATCCTGATGGAGAGGACACCCCTAGAGCCCCAAAGTAGCCATATAGGTTTCTCTCAAAATCACTGGGATACTGAGATCCAGGTGCTTTAGCTATATGGAACTTCAGAGCTAAGTGGACTAGAATAGAGCCCAGAAATAAACCCACACAAATATGGAGAGTTTATCTTTGATAAAGGGGCCATGATCATACAACGAAAAAAGGAAACCTCTTCAAAAAATGGTGTTGGGAAACTTGGACAACCATTTGCCAAAAAAATATGAGCAAATAAATTTAAAAAAAGAGTAAAGAAAAGGAAAGAAATGAGATCATCATACACACCCATAGTCAAAAATTCATTCAAAATGGATCAAAGACTTGAATATAAGACCTGAAAGCATAAGATATGTGAAAGAACGTATGGGTGATACACTCCTGGACAGCAACAACAGAGATGTTTTTTAGGACTCAGTTCCAGTGGCAAGCGGGGCTAGTCAAGATGAAAATCTTTCGTACCACAAAAGAAACCCTTACAAAAACAAACAAACAAAAAAAAACCCCTATGAACAGGAAGAAGATATTTGCATATCACATGTCTGAGGAGATAATTTCCAAAATTCACAAGGAACTCATGCAACTCAACAACATTGAAAAACAATGCAATCAACAAGATGGGCAAGGGGCTCCCTGGTGGCGCAGCAGTTAAGCGCTGCGCTGTCGGAAGAGGCAACAAGAGTTTGATGCCCGGCTGGGGAGATTCCCACATGGCCCGGCAGACCTCTCTTGCCTTGCCCGCTGCTCCCCTCAGCAGTGTATTTCCGTTGATCTGCCTGTTCTGCTCCCTACTCTGTCTCTGGTGAACCCTCTCGCCGCCCCATACCTCTGGCCTGTACCCCAGCTTGTATGCATAAATAAATAAATCTTAAAAAAAAAAAAGATGGGCAAAAGACCTAAATAGACAAATCTCCAAAGAAGATATACAGATGGCCTACAGGCACATGAAAAAAATGCTCAACATCACTTATAAGGAAAATGAAAATCAAAACGATAAGCTATCACCTCACTCACAGAGAATAACCCATATCCAAAAAGGCTGGAAACAGCACATGTCAGATAGGATGTGGAGAAAAAGGAACACTCATCCACTAGTGGTGGGAATATAATTTGGTGCAGCCTCTATGGAAAATGGTATGGCTATTTCTCAAAAAATTAAAGGTGCAAATGCCCTATGATCCAGCACTACCACTTCCAGGTGAAACGTGGAAATATTAATATGAGATATTTTATGCACTCCTATGTTGATAGCAGCATTAGTCACAATAGCCAAGTCATGAAACCAAGTGAAATGCTCATCAACTGTGGCATATACACTCAGTAGAATACTACCCAGCCTTTAAAACGATGAAATAGTATCTTTGGGATAAAAATGGATGGATGTTGAGGTGATTATACTAAATGAAGTAAACCAGGAAGTGAGACAGTTACTGGATGGTTTCACTCATTTGCAGAATATAAATAACTAAAGAAAAGTAGCAAAGTGCTCTCAGACCCTGTGAAAATTATAGTGGTTATAGGATGGGAGAGAGGAGCGAATAAATGAGCAGGAAGGAATTAGGGCATTGGCACCAGAACTTTGCTGGAGGATGAATGAAGCACATGTAGAGGTGTGAGTCTGTACTCTCAAAAATTATATAGTTATGAAGTGATTGTCAAATCAATACAACTTAAGAAAACTATAAAATAATTGTATTAATAAAGACACTATTTGCCACTCATTCTCACCCCCACAAAAGATGTATGTGAAATAAAACACATGTGAACATATTTTGTAAAGCTTAAGGGGCCACACACATAAACATTACTGTTGATTTTTAATAGTAAGTGCATACTAAAATCTCATAATTTTTAGTCTCAAGTGAAGTCAACCAACATTTTTGAGGCCCTGTTTTTTGTATATGACCCTTTCAGAAGGTGTGTTAACTCACATGTATGCACCTGAAGTATTATATGTGCTAAGCTCCTCACTTCCCAAAACAAAGATGTGTGGCAAATAATTAATTTAAAAAATTAAAAAGTAACATTTAACACAACAGTGTCCAGGTGGTACTGTAGCATTTTTTCTTAAGTTCCACACTTTGGTTTTTGCTAATCCACTTCTGAGTGGAAATGTGTATAGGAAAATAAAAAAAGCTGAGGGCCATAGCTCAGGGCTAGATATAATTGGCAAAACAGAGGAGAATCAGTGATGGAGGGAGGCGGTGAGAGAGAAAAAGAAAGACCTGGGAATTGGAAAGAAAGACAATAGACAAGGAAAATCAATCCTCCCAATTGTGGCATGTAGAGAGAAGGGACTAAGCTATAAAAATGGAAAGTGAGGACTTCAGATCTAATCAATCGGATGCCAGGTGGACACAGCTTTAAAAAATGAGGCTATTACCACTGAAGTTCATTTGACAGAGCTTACGTATAAGAGCCAAGTGATGATCACTCTTGTCCACAATCATAAAATAAGGTGCCAGGGTGATTTATCACTCTGTTCTTCTTATATATCCTACCTTTAAGATGCATCTATAAATTTGGGTCTCACCTTTAAAAATTCTTACTATGTCACTATATATGTGCCCAGTCTCTGGCACATAGCAGACATTAAATAAATGTTTGATGAATAAATGGATTGAAAGAATGCCGGCCTATTTACGTTAATTTATTTTTACATGGGGTTAAAGGGTTCAAGGCTGAAAAATAATATATTTACTCCTTTTTTATTTTCTTAAACACCGAGACTCTGAATTAAGTCTCCTCTGTTCAATGTAGATAACTTACTAATTGCTGGTGCTTACTGTATAATTGTTGTGCTAGGTGCGGTGCTAAGAAGGTTCCATGCCCTCAGTCAACCCTTACAATGTAATTTAAAGACATAATTACTCTGCTTTAAGGATGGGGAAAGTAAAATTGAGGGAGGCTACCCTTAGAAATGTTAAGTAACTTGCTAAAGGTCACACTACTAAAAGGTTTGAGATCAAGTTAACCAATTGCATGTAATTTTCTGTAATAATTTTATTTTTTACTTAAGGTCATTGGGAAATGGATCAAGAATTTTATCTATCCTTTTCTAATAAGTTAAGAAAGTGGATACAATGAGGGCAAGCTATTGTTAAAAACTAAAAAAATTTAACCTGTCAGGAGTGACCTTCAGAACAAATGGAGTGATTAGGGCAAAGCTAGTCTTTTGTTTTTGCTAGAAACAAAAGAACTGCATTTCATACACAAATATCCACCCCCCCCACACACATTATATATACATATGTACATAAGTGAAATCAAACTTTCAACAGGCAATGCTTGTGTATGATGCATACTAGAATTTCCCATTCCTCTTTTCTTCTCTTTCCTTCCCTTCTCTTCCCTTTCATTCTATTCTACTCCTTAAAAAAAACAAAAAAACCTATTGGGATGAGTGTAACTGACTTCATTGTGCATGAGTGAATTATGATCTGCCATGTGGTAATAGACACTAAATACATAGCCCTTGAATCTTGCTTCTCTGTGTTAGGTCCTGGCTTCCCTTACCGTGTCTGTTTTAGGCCAATTAGTTATTAATTCATTAATTCCATCATTCATTTTATGAATTTTTCTGATTATTTGTTATGTGTCAGGAAATATAACTACCTTCAGAGCCTTACTTTGAGGAGCTTGAAACCTAGTGGTGCATGTACAATGTGCAGACCAGAAAAGCAATTGAAATGCTAGGTTCATGCTAAATGGTAATGTGTGGTTTTGATAGAGGGTTTGGGGGACTCAGGATGGAATGAGGATTTGCAGTCTGGCCAAATGAAATTACGTTACAGGGAGGAGGTGGCATTTGACCAAAGACTTGATACCCAGTGAGGTAGGATAGCTTTGTACTTGGGTGGGCCGAACTACATTCCCCAGAATTCCCTTTCTATGTTTTTCTTTAGGGTGAGCCACAAGAAAGATCGTTGCTGAAGGTAGAAGGGAAGCAGCAGCTATTTTGTAGTGCACACATGTATAGCTGATTTGTTAATTCATCTTGTTGGTATAATGTGGCAGCTGGGCCTGTGATTGCTCTACCTTCCTCTGCATCTTTAGTGAGTCTGATTTCTGGGCCAGGTGTCTACATTTTGTTCTGTGATAAAGGGCTTTGGCTCTGAAGGATACTCTCATCAACAAGGTGAAATGCAAAAGCAGACTGCAATCCTTCCTTGTTCTTGGGCACCAGCCTATCACTGCTTGCACATGGATTTCAAGTTTTAACCCCAGATATGGAGGTTATAGCCTTCTACAGACTGCTTCACCAGCTCCCACAAGGGTGAAGCCAGTTCCCTGTGATGATCGTGAAGTGAAAGGCAAACAGGCGAAATGAAGAGAAAGAGCATTCAACGTAGAGGGAATAACATAAACAAAAATATGTAAGGGAAAGGGTAAAATTCATATTTAACTGCTAGCACAGCACTGATACTGACTAAATAGAAAAAAGATTAGTACCAACACTGACCAATCAGAATGAATGATGACCTCAGCATTCACCAATCAGAATGAAAGGTGGCCCTAGCCCTCACCAATCAGAACAAATGCTGGCCATATTGCTGATACCCTGGCTGCATTTCCTTTAATTATTGGATTATGAAGATTTTGGAGAGAAATCTCAGTGGCTCTTTAGGTGGTTAAGGGGGATTCTATCCGAGTGGTGACTATTTACCACTATTTATCCACTGGAATAGAAGTGTTTAATATTTTAACATCCTGTATTATCATACTTATATTTTCCAGCTGATGCATGCCAGCAGAAAATATGTGGGGAGTGTGTGATGAAAAGCAAGTTGTTTAATATATCTGTGACATTGGCTGGTTCAGAGTGTGGCTATAGTTTTAAAGTTAGTCACTCAAGCAATGAGATTGATGAAATTGATTTAACATGATGGGCCTATGTGGGTATGGTCAAAAGAACTATTAAAGATGTTCCATGGAGAAATACAATTTAATTACATTATAAGAGATCAGGATACTATCCCTTTGAATGAGGGATCAGAAAACTGGAATTTTGGCCTCTGTTCTGTCACTGACACACTGAGCTGGGCAAGTCACTTACCACAACCCATCCTGGAACGAAAGCGATGATGTTACTTGGTCTTTCTAGTGGCAAGCCTGCAGGCTGGCAGGGCAGGCAGGCGGGTAGACTCGCGCAGGAGGGGAGCCAGGAGACTGGCAGCAACTAAGCCTCCCAGCCCCCAGTGAATCTGGGCTGTCTCTGGATTTATCTGGTGGTCTCATCTCCTCTGTAGTCACTTGCCCTTTTGTAATCATCCTCCTGTAGCCATCCGCCATCTCTGAGTGACGCTGCCCTTACATCCGGGCCCTCTAGGCTCAGGTGTGCACACTTACTCACTCATGCACACCCATGCTCCAGGTTTCCACAATCAGGGACACGTGCCCTGTGCCCACACTCCCAAATATTAACAAGATCAAGGCCGCAGGTGATGGCCACAGAGGCCAGTGGCATAAAGGGCTTGCTTAATTCACTTACCTGACAGTTTTTCCGTGTAGTTATTTTCTGGAGATGTGGGGTGGTTTTCCATTCCTTGAAACTATAGCCATTATGCCTTCAACTCTGGAGTCAAAATGCATTCCATCAAAGAAGCTTGCTCTGTATTTCACTGCCTCACCCTCTAAATTTTAATCTTGAACTACTCGATACAGATTGAACTAGTATTGCCCCATTCTCACTTAGATAACATCACAAGTGCATAATTTAACCCTTCTTTTGATTTTGTTGATGTCTTAGCAAATGATATGAAAGGTATGCTTTTTCTACCCTATAGTGTCCCCTTGTACCTAGAGCTCTATATTACAACAGGTTCCTAATAAATACTTAGATGTTCATATGTCATTTTGGTAAATTTTACACTTCCAAATGAAAGACAAAAGAAATTTTGAAATGAAAATATTTAAGCGTTTTGGATTGTGCATAGCTCTATATTATCTCCACTAACATAAACAATTAAGAATAGAGTTGGGCCCCTGTGTGCGTGCCCGTAGTAGTATTTGTGAATTTAATGTGTACAAATGAATTCCTTTTGCTCCAAATGAAAAGACAGCCTTGTCCAATGAGGATATATAAATAAGTATAAAGGAGCATTTCAGCATTCTTAGAGCCACTAATATCTCAAACTACCAGAAATTAGTATTTGTAATTAAAATAAGTTCAAATTACAAACAGAAAAAATAATACAGTCAACCCTGAGATACTTTAAATATTCCTCTCATTGGAAAATAAGGGTAGTTGGAGTTAATTTGTAACATTTGAAGACCATCCTCATTAATAAAAATGTAATTTTTGAAGTCACTGTCCTTTTGAAAAATGAGAAATACAGGTTGAAGATTCTATAGGGAATGGAAACAAAGGAAAATATTGGACTATGGTTAAAAACAAACTTTGAAATCTGAACAAAAATTGGCTATGCAGACTAACAAAAAAAGGTGTCTAAGTGTGATTGCTGAGACTATAGGGAAACCAAACAGGAGAGAGACACTTGGGGGAGCGGGGGTGGGGAGGATAAGGGCACAAAATGGAGTAGAAAAGAACACAAGGGACACGGAGAAGGATCATGGGTGAATTGGTGGTGGGTTACCCAAGGGGAATATAAAATGTAAAATACATAAATAACAATAAAAATATATATATATTAAAAAAAGAAAAAGAAAAAGAAGAGAAATAAATATGATTGCTGAGAGTTTGGAATACAAATTCAAATTTGGAATACAAATATAAAATTAGAATTTTGAATATAAATTCTTACTTCTCAAGAAATTGAGTTAATAAGAGAAATCACTAAGAAAAAGCACAACTAAGATGACTATGAACAAAAATCGTAAGGCTTTTGAAATTACTATGAGGCACAATTTCTTTCTTGAGCCTGGAAAATTTTCAAAAAAATTGATGAAGTAGGGTTTTGATGCTTTCTGCTTGTCTTGTTTTCCTATTTAGCAAATATATATTTAATTGAATTTGAATATGCTTAGTGCACCCAAGGGCAAAAGATTAGCATATACATTTTACATGACCTTGTGAAGTGTACAAAGCAGAACAGAATAAGAATTTTTCCTCTCCATACTATTTCCATGGAATAAATCTAAAGTTGTCCCACTGTTATTAAACCATTTTTCAATAGTCAACTCCCAGCATTAGCATGAATAAATTTCTCCTCTTGGTATAGAAAAGCAATTCACCATTTTCTTTATCTTTCTTAACTACATCCAATCTTTCAGCAAGTTCACTTGTGCACTTACACATGCAACGAAATGTGTATAGTTCTGCATTCTTAGCAGACTTCTCATTGCTCAATAAATAAAATGTCTCCTAATCTGTGCCAGTACTCTTTAGTCAGAATTGGTCTCCTGAGTCCATATTTTGCCTCCTGTCAATTTCCTTTCATAAAAAGCATCACAGAGTTTTTATTCATTAGCATTCTGAGTCAGCTCTGTAACATGTGGGTAGCTCCAATGCACTTTACATTTAGTTCTTCTCTTGCTTCTAGTTTTTTAAATCAAGCCCTCCTAATAGTGCTAAGGATGAGTGAGCCAATTGGAAAGGGCTTTGAACCCTTGGTGAATATCATCATAAAATACACCAAAATGCTATAATCTGAATGCAATCTTCATTAAGAATTTCCACCACCTGCTTTCTGAAGCCACAGCACAGCTCCTCTCATAATCACCACGCAGGGGGCAGCATTAGTTAACGTCATTAAACAAATGTGGAGCTCTCTTTTTGCATGTTCATTAGCACCAGGTGGGAAGAAACTGCTAGATACAGATACAGAATTTTGGGGGGTTGACTCAGGATTCTGCATCATTTAACAAACAACCTTTCTGAGCATCCTTGAAAAAACAAAAAGCCTAAACAAGTTATTTTCTGGGTTTTCCCCCATT
The DNA here is from genome assembly GCA_004024925.1 of Scalopus aquaticus. NCBI lineage: Eukaryota > Metazoa > Chordata > Mammalia > Eulipotyphla > Talpidae > Scalopus > Scalopus aquaticus. The sequence goes on along the minus strand of PVIJ01002253.1, from coordinate 74,874 downwards.
TACTTCAGCTTCTAACTTCACTAAACAAAGTAGGTGATCTTTACTACATAGGTGGCATTAATCTCCCTGTGTCACAGATTCCTCATCTATAAAATGGGGGTGATAACTTTGTCTACCTTAGCAAGTAAAGAATTAAATGAGTTTACTTATATGAGGCACTTTGAAGATAACCTGCTACTTGTCATCATCTTGTTTTGCTAACTCTGCTTTACATATGGGGGACCCCACACTACCAAAAAATGGAATCACAGAGAGTGATTTGACTCTAAAGCACAACAGATTCTCTTTTCCCTCTCTCTTTTAACCTACATTCCTGGAGCACTTACTAAATGCTAGTCACTCTGCTAAGCACTTGGCAAACATTTTTGCCATGTAAACCTCCGAAAAAGACTAACAGGAGAGATACTATCACATTTCCGTTTTATAAATGAGGAAATTGGGGTTTAAAGAAGATAATTTGCTTATCAAATTAAGATTCATAGGCTCTAAGAAGTGGGTAGACTCACTATATTTCATATTAACTTTTTTAAGGTGTTTTATTAATCAAGACTAATTATGATAAAAGTTTTTAGAAATGAAAGGAACTCTATTCCTCACATAGACCATATGAACATGTCAGGGTTCAGAGAAGTTATTCACTTCATCCAAGGTTGCACGGCAAATTGTGACCAACCAGAACCAGAATGCTTGCAGGGGTCCCTGCTCCTTCAATGCAGTAGTTTTTATCTTAATGTTATTTTATATAATTAATAGGTCACTTGAAGTGTGAAAATACTTATACAATGCATTTCTTTCAGGGCATGAGTTTCTTCAGCAAGGAACTCATACTAAGTGGATTAATTGAAAAGAGAAAAATACTTGGGACAGGTTTTTTATTTAATTTAGAATTAAACACAATTTCTTAAGCAACATCTTAAAAGATGGCATTAAAGTCAGACCCCAGAAGCCACAAATATGATAATAAAAGGTTTATAGTGCCTTTTTTTACCAGACATTTTTCAATACCATTTTCTTTCCAGTGTTTATAACTTGCACGGAACTGAGGGAATTAAGAACAGTCTTCTTTCAACTTCACTTAAGACTTCTGTTTCAAACTAAATTCCTTAAGGCAGGGAAGAAAAAGCAATTCTCTCTTCCTGCCTCCACCACCCTCATTGCTCTCAAAACACACACACACACACACACACACACACACACACACACACACACACACACATTTATTCTTTCCAGAATGAAATCTACTTTCCCTTTTTCATTTATTCTTTCGCATAGCCTCAACACCCTTCCCCAAACCTAAACTTCAGAGTTTGGCTCAGTGACATTCTTTCAAGATCAAAGTCAAACGATAATTTCCATGAAAATCAAAGTAATTTCGGTCTCACTCCTTCTCTCACTGAAAGCCTGGGTCTCATGCCAGTGAAACACTAAAAATTCCACACTTTCCCTTCTCCTCAGGATAAAATTCCATGCTCCCTCTTCCTTTCTTCGGGTGTCTTTTGACATCAAGCACATTGCTAATTTTCTAAAGAGATGTCTGTAGAAACTTTCAGCTTCAAATTCAAGATTTAGTTACTTCAAGCCTCCCTCCCTCCCTCCCTCCCTCCATCTCTCTCTCTCTCTCTCTCTCTCTCTCTCATAAGCAATGTCTGATGCCTGAGGCCAAGGTGAGAAAACAAAGGACCAAGAAAGGAGGAGAGGAAGCAGAAGAGAGACAGGGAGGGGAGATGAAATGGGGATCTTGGGAGACTCATATTTAGTGTCTTGCTCTATGTCAGCTATCACTTCAGGTGTAAGAAACATTCTCATATAACGTATGTGTAGCCTCAACGTCATCAAAATCATTTCAAATTTCATGATCAAAGCAATTGTAAATGATCTGGTGAAAATACTAACTTAAAGCTGTCTGACCCCAGAATCCAAGTTCTGTGAAAGGGTGTGAGGTCAGTGGCATAAATTGGGGAAGAAAAGGAGGGGTTGTATGTAGCACCATGATTTTCCCATTACAGAGTTCTGTTAACTTGCATTACACACCTTTAGGATAAATTATGCACGTGTCTTTCTATAGCACAAATGATGGACCAAGGTCACCTGCAAGGTAGAGTCTGAATAAGGACACTGTTCCTTTCATTGCCACACCCTCCCTCTCTGCATGATCATACATGTACCCGTGTAGCTCTTTTATAGTAGGAGCACTGAGGAGATTCTGATTTTGCACTAAAAGTGAAAGGGGACACTTTCTGAAATCACTGATGCTTTTCAGAAGCCCTCCCACAAATTACCTCTGGAGAGCTAACTGATGATAGGAAGATTTCCTATTTTTCTTTAACCAAGATGTCACCTGGGAAGTTTCTTGCAAATGAAAACAATTTTCCTCCTCAAGAAAATAGTAATTCTCCATTTAGTTAGGAAACACCTTCAGATAGGAAAAATACCTTGTTATTTTTTTATTTGAGAGGACGATATCAAATCGCAAACACAGGAAATCTCCCTAGGGTCTACCCCCAGTAGGAAACTCATTTTCAATTTTTATGAGAAAAGTATTCAACTCTAGTCAGTAGTTATTTATAGTTTATTCCTTGTGCATTAAATTCATTTCTTGAGACTAGCATAATGCCATGGGATAAAAACTGGTCCCAACAGGAGTTAAAGCCATTCTAAGGATTATGACATGAAATAGTCAGCTATCCATTATTTAAAATGAATGTTTTCTTTCACTACTTTTCTGCCTAATGGAGAAAAAAGAAAAAGAACTCTACAAATTCCATTAAAACAAATAAGTAAACCAAATCCTAGAGTGGATATTCAATAAAATCTTGGCTGGATATAACATCCTGCCTTGGTAATATGAATCAGCAAGTGGTTTTTCCAATCCGATTGACCTATAATATAATGGAAGGCAGAATTAGCATTTAATTGGGCCCACTACCCATGCCAGTTGCCATGTGACTTTGTAGTGCTACTTCTCTCTTACTGTAGGCTCCGCCTCATGACCTGCTAGGACCAAAGGGATGTTAACAAATGTGATGCAATCAGAGGCCTGAAAAGTGCCTATGAATTTCTATTTGCTCTTGTCCTTTGCCATAACTGTAAGACATGTCTGTGTGGCCTGCTAGAGGATGAGAGATATAGAGAATAAAGATATTCCAGTTATCCCAACTGAGACCATACTAGAACAGTCAATAACCAACTGATCCCCATACATATAAGCAAGTCCAACTAACACCAGAAAATGGCTTAAATGTGTCAAGATCAGCAAAGTCTCTGAACACATCACCCAGATGCATGAGGAATAAATGATTATTATTGTGTTTGGTGATGGCTTCTGATATTGTGTTATTATAGCACTAATAACTGTGACAAAACCTACAATGAGGCAATAGTCTTCGGATATAAAAATATATTGGTAGTTGCGTTGCATGTGATATGAAAGCAACAATAGAAATTTATGTTAAAATAAACTGTAGGCCAATAGATGGAAGCCACATCCACATAAATAGAGGACAAATTCTCATTTGAAAGGTGAGATCATTTCTGTACAAACCACTCAGGGAAAAGGAGTATCTCACCAAATAGGAACTGAATTTGAGCATAAGGATTATAATCAGATGGATGATATGACATCTCCACTGGACGGGAGATTTTGTCAAGGAGAGTTTTTCTCTAAGGTCCATTCAGAATAACTTCTGCTATGAGGGGAATGGCCAGGATCTGGAAGGTAAAGATCTAGGAGACTCCATGTGATAATGATGATGAAGACAATGTCAACAGCGGACATAGAGCAGGTAGCTTATTACGTCCTGGATACAATACTCAGTTGTGTTGGTACAATATGCAGTTGTGTGTGTGTGTGTGTGTGTGTATACTAATATATATGTGTGTGTATATATATATATATATATATAATCTTCACAGCTACCTATCTAGTCTAACCTAATCTAATCTAGTCTTCACAGCCACCCTATAAAATAGGTATTACTTCCCCCCCCCCGTTTTATACATGAAGAAACTGAAGTCCAGAGCTATTAAATGACTTACTAAGGAGAAATACCAATTAATGGGTACTACTGGGTGATCACCCATCTGGCTCAAGGATCTCTATACCAAAGGGCTTCTGGAACCAAGCAACAGAAATGTTGGATTGGGACTGGAACTTTATACTTTGTAGATATTTGTATATATTTGTTGATATTCCTTGAACTCAGTTTCTGACCCTGCATGGAAAGGAATTTCATCTCGTTTGAGGCCAATATCACAGTGGCGGCAGGAAGGGATTAGATGGAGAGCTAGAGTTGGAGTGAGAGCAAGAGAGTGGGCAAGAAGAAAATTTTGATGGGAAGATAGAGTTGGGGACAAAGCCCCTACTCAGGGGATTTGCCTCACTTTCACTTTCTATACCTCATGTTATTTCCTTAGAGTGTCTGAGTTTGATGTTATTGAAGAGAGTAGAATTTCCTTGTGTTGTGGCTGGCACTTTCTAGGCATTTCACATACATTGCGCGCTGAATACCAACAACAACCCTTCAATGAAGAGAGATATTTTTATCATTATTTTAAAGATCAGTGCTATTCAGAGTTCCTCAACTGGGGCAGGCTGTGAAGTCTTTCTTCCCAGGCACAGCGAGATGAGAAATGAAGATGAGAAATTGAAAGTAGGAAGTGTTTAGAATCTTTTAACAACGATAGTAATTTTTTTTGCCTTTGAATCCAATAATCCACAATGAGTGTATATTTTATAGGTCCGTTTTCTATTTCATTTTCTGATAACTAATTTTAGTGCATTTTACAAAAGCATTTTTCCTCAAATATTCTGGAATTTAAGAAATACGATTTGACAAATACTGTTCTAGATATTGAGTAGAGATTCAGAGAAATTGAGTATCACCAAAGTTTTAGTCAGTACAAGGAAGGACAAGACGCCTACTCAAGCCTTAGTCCACTGTCCATCAAGTCATTTATTTTTTATTAAAATTAACATTCAATTTGACTAAGAGTGCCTGCTTACGCTTGCCTATTTAGAAATGATGGTAAGGTTAATTTGGGGGTGCTTGGGTGAGAGTGGTAGAAACTGGGCCTTCCTATTGCCCGCCATAGAGTTATTACAGACCTTAGAAACAGGACCTTCAAGGACCTTACGAATGAAAAGGAGGTGACCCGTGTGTTGATGGAGCGAGCACAGCCATTGCGGTGGCTCAGACGGCTTCATGCAGTATCACTTGGAAATAACAGCACAGCCTTTTCTTTTCTTACTTCGGCAACTCCCTAAGGGAGAAAAATAGCAAATACTTAAAATTCTCATTTAAAAAAATTGTCTAACAGATCTTACATCCAGTGAAGCAGTTTGTTTTGTGGTTTAAAATTCAAAGGAATTTCTTTTCTTCCTATCATCTATTAAAATAAAATTGTGTGGCTATTACCGCAAGTAGCAGATAGACATGGGCTTCAGAGCGAGACACACTTAGATGTGGGTTCTGCCTTTGCCATTTTCTTGCTCTGTAACCTTGGCATCATGCTGACATTTTGGATCATTTTTTCTCATTTTAAAATCTTGAATAATTCATATCTCATAGGATTTGGGGGTAATTTAATAAGGTAAAGCATATAAACTGTTCTTATCAAGTATGAGGTAGGAGGATAATTATATCAGATGCCCCCTAACAAAATATATTTAACCAGCTTGTTTGAGATCTTTCAAATTCTGTGACTGTACAATCTCAAAACAATGAACTGAGACTTTAAAAAATTAGTGATTGAGTAGTAGGTTTTTTCAGTAAGTAGTAAAACAAAGTCATTTGATTTAATTTAAAAAATTGAATTAAATAAATGATTTGCATGTTTTGTTTCCATGAATATATATAGAGAGTCTGATAGTTCAGGATGATATTCTGGTCTGTTATACTCTGAAAACTGGTTTCATTAAATTTGTTCACTTTTATAGATTACTAATAATCTAATCTCATAAGGATTAGTGTCAGATCAGATTATGTAATTATAGTGTCTGGTACATGATAAACATGGAATTAGTTATTGCTCCTGTATTCCATTTTATTTACAAGTGCCACTGTTTTTAGGTCAATGTCACTTTATAGCATTTCATGGTGTACAATTATTTGTACTTTTGTAGACTCCTTTACTTTAGACTTAATGGAATGAAATTACTTATACTTGGAAGGTAGAAATATGGGTACCCATGATTTAAAGCTCCCGTGTATTTGCCTTGAAGCTGTATGGTGATCTTTCTCCAAATGAATGATAAAGTGTCTGTGATAAATGATTCTCAAGGTCTTTAATACAACAGGTTTCTAAAGCGGCATGAAGCCTTGGGCACTTCCTCAGTAATTGGCCCCTAAATTGTGTCAACAAGTGCCTTGGACTCTTTATAGTTTTGCCTAACTGTTTTGCCTTTAACCACTCCAATATACTTTTCTGAACAAAATACAAGCCTGTGCTTTAGAACATTAATTGATTTTCCTCACGACATCCTGGGGGCCTGAAGTCCAAGGCCTCTTTCAGGAGCTCATTTTAGGCCACATTGGAAACTATTAGAACACCATACAGGATTAGTTAAAAAACCACCTGGAAACATTGAGTGTCTTAATTGCCATTATTTGACTATCACTTTGTTTGAATCTACACACTTTATATCCTTCTAGCACACACAGCTCACGGGGTTATATAGCCATTAAATGAGATTACATATGTAAAAAGATTTTCCAAACTATCAACAATATACAAAGTCAGCTGTTCTTATTTCATTGGATGCTCTTATATTTAAAATTAAATGATAGGGGGACTACACGTGAGAAAAGAAAGCAAACAAAAGAATGAACAATTATGTAAAATATGTGTAAATAAATTGTTAAAAAATAAAATAAAACTCTAACCCAAAATTAAAATTATATAACTGAGTATATATAGTTATAAAATCTAATAAATGAAATAGGCCCAATTTTACAGTGAAAAGCTATTACCAGATAGCTCTTTATCTTAAAAAAAAAATTTAACATTGCATTATACGTTTCAGGTGTGCATCGCTGAAAGTCAACATGTGTCTCTGCTATGTTAAGTTTATCACTAAAAGTCCAATTCTGTCCTTCCATAGAATGGTTTATGTCCGTGGTTCTTTGTGGTCACAAGATGGTTGCCACTGCCAAATGTCACATAATTATATGACAACATCCCAAGCAAGAAGGAAGGGTTAGGAGACTTTCTCAACATTTTCTTTCTTTTTATCAGGCAGGAAAATTTCCCCTGAAAGTCTCTATCCCAGGAAATTGCCCTTAAGTTTTTGTTGTTGAAGTCATGTCACATATGCATCTAAGGGAAGGTAATAGAATTACCCACTCCAGGCAAATTCTGCTGCAATCACCCACTATTGATATGCTGTGTACAAGTAACATAATATTTTTACTTCTCAGTTTGCTCATTTAATTCAATGAGTTGATTGACCTGTTATTTTTCAAGGTTTTTTTTGAGCACAAATGGAAATAAATCTTGCAAATATGCTTTTGAAACCATAATACATTATATACATACAAGGAGTCATGAATGCTTAACCAACAGAATTATTAAAATAAGCATTGCTGAAGAGGGCTGGCATTGGAAACAGGATCACACGTTTACCTTTCTATATATTTCCTCCCTTTTTTCTGTCAAATTGAAGGCAACCAAAGCACCTTTATGTCAGTAATCATTTAGGTCATCTAACAGCTTTACATTTTAGGCTATATTCATGACTTATCTTCACATGCAAAAAAAAAAAAAATCTCCATTACCTTTTAAAGACAAAATCCTCTATAATTTGTTATATATTTAAACCAAGCACTGTGGCAAATGTCTCAAGTATATGGCATAATGGTTAGGAGGTCAGACTGCGGAATGTGTTAAGTTTGAATAATGTCTGGCAGTTACTTGCTGTGTGATCTTGGGCAAGGTATTTTGCCTCTCTTTCCCAGTTTCCTTAGTTGTAAGATGGGAATGACAGTAATAACTCCTCAGAGGGTTAGTTAGCACAGGTAAGCACTCAATATATTTTGTTATTATTATTGTCATTATTATTATCATCTAGATTTTATGAAATTAAAGTTACTTATCTTGGATTCCATAGGAAATATAATGATCATCATTCATACCAGATCATGGTCTGAATCTAGGGATTATGTTCATTTCAAAAATTAGGGAGTGATGAGTATCTTGACAAAAATGAAGAGTTTTTCTAAGCAACCGTGTGTGCACGCTCTGTCCTCACCTGCAGACAGACTAGGCCCTTGGGGCACAGATCCAAAGACTATTAGCTCAGTTGGGAAGAGACCAGAAACCAGTGAGGATGGCAGAACTGAAACATCTGGTCACTGTGGAAAGAGGGCTCCTAGAAACAATTAAAATCAGAAGAAATGTTTCTGTTTAATACCACACATGCAGTCTCCCCAGAAATGGTAAGGAGGGAGGCAGAAAACCTGGGCTGGCAATCAGAACCAAACCAAATAAAACAGTTACTATTCAATTACAGTAGATTACTGGTCAAGAAATCAGTGGTCTGGATTAGCCAAGGTTAAGTGTATAGTAAATTCTGGACAGTTCATGTAGGCAGTCTGTAGAATCCAAGTAGACAGATTAGAACACCGATAAAAAGGACTTGGTGACAATAAGCAATCTGTCATATAGTTCTGTTCCTAGGTTAAGTGCTGAACTCCAGGTTTCAACAATAGGACAGAAAGGTAAATATCTGTGATAATTTCACCTCATCTGTCCCTGTGTGGCTAGAAATGCAGGTGAACCCCCCCCCCTATTTTTTTTTTTTACATATGTCTCATAGAGTTCTGTCTTCCTCACCCACTTCTGGTCTCTTTTACATATGTAATCTCATTATATCCTGCTCTAGAAGGATATAAAATCTGTAGATTCAAACAAAGTGACAGTCAAGTGATGGCAATTAAGTCATCTAATGTTTCCAGGTGGTATTCTAATTAATCCTGTGTGATGTTCTAATAGTTTCCAATGTGGCCAAAATTGAACTCCTGAAAGAGAAATAATCAATGGTAAAAATAGAACAATAATAATTGGTCCAAAATGTCTAATGACTAACTTGAATATGACTCTAAGAAATTTTCTTTTTTTTTTTTAAATTTATTTATTTATGCATACAAGAACTAGGGTGTAGGCCAGAGGTGTGGGGGGATGAGAGGATTCACTAGAGAGAGAGTGGGGAACAGAACAGGCAGATCGACTGAAATACGCTGCTGAGGGGAGCAGCGGGTGAGACAGGAGAGGTCTGCTGCACCATGTGGGAAGCCCCCTGGCCAGGGATCGAACTCATGCTGCAGTGGCTGTGGATAGCATCATAGTGCTGAGACTTAACCCACTGCACCACCAGGGAAGCCCTGACTCTAAGAGCTTTTCATATCTCCGGTGGTGTTTCATATCACTATAATTTTAAGAGTTTCTCTGTATACTATACATACCTTTCTGTTCTGGACACAATCCTCTTAATTAACAAATGAGCATGAATAGAAGTTATTTTCAATACAAAAAATACAGTAGTTAATATTTAACTGGACAGGAATGACTACAAACAATAAAAAATAAGGCTACTCAGAAAAATAGAAAAACAAATAAAAAATGGAAAACTTAAATAACTAATATATAAGAGAAATTCCAAACCACTAGTCATTTTCAGAATATTTTATCCTTATCAGTTCAGAAAAAAAAAATCAGTAAGTTCATAAAACCATGTGTTAGTAAGGATGTAGGGAAATGAATTCTCACACATGACTGACAGGAGAGTGAACGAACTAACCACTCAGGAGAGTGGTTCTCTATGAAATTGATGTCTACTTTATACCCAGCAATCCTGCTCTTGGATAAAAACCTGAGTGAAGTTCTGAACCAGGTTCACAAAGGATAATGTATAGTAATATTCTTTGCTCCTACTACTATTGGGAATTGAGTGAAAATCTAACATTAGTGAGTCCTTTACAGAAGTATCAGATGAATAAGATGTGGAAGATGCATTTGGTTATATACCTAGCAAAAACAATAAATAGATATAAATACAGAAATATGAAGAAATCATAGTGTTGAATGGTAAAAGAAAGCTTTAAAGTTTAAATCCATTTATGTAAATTGCAAGCACAGTCACAGATGGTGTTAGAAAATCATCAATGGAAGCTAAATTTAAAAGATGAAAGTTGGATAAGGAGCAGGGTGTTTACATAGTCCCAAAATATTCTCTGATAAATTACTTATTAATTAAAAGGTGAAGAAACCTGGTATACACCATAGCCAAATGATGAAAGTTACTATCACCTTTATTGGGGCACCCCAATATGATGCACTGAGACAGACACACCATTAACTCAATACCATTTATTCAAAATTCATTATCTGAGCTAAAACATGAGGAAGCATCAGACAAACTCAAACTGAGGGATCTTCTATAAAGTATTTGGCTTATGATCCAGAAATTTTAATGTTATGAAGATAAAAAAAAGAAGAAAAAACTGTTACAGATGAAAGGAGTCTACAGAAAAACGCAATATCAGTGTAAAAATCATCCTGGGTAACATCATACACCAGAAAAAAAAATTGCAATAGAGGGAAATAATAGAAAACTGAATAAAACTAGAATACGGACTGTGAGTAAATAGCAGAATTTTATCAATGGTATATTCCTGATTTTGATAATTATACTGTAGTTATGTAAGAAAATTTGCAGTCTGTAGGAATTATATGCTAAAATGTTTAGGGTAAAATCTCCAATATACATTCAAATATGTCAGAAAAAAGTACATGTATTTTCTGTGTCTGTGAGGGAGAAGGACTAGGGGTGGAGAGAGAGAGAGAGAGAAAGAAAGAGAGAGAGAGAGAAAGAGGAAAGAGAGAGAAAGAGAGGATGATAAAGTAACCGAGGCAAAAAGTAAACAACGAAAAATCTGGATAAAGGGTATCTGTCAGCTCCTGGTATTGCTCTCAGGACTATTTTGTATGTTTCAAATTATATCAAAGTAAGATGTTTTAAAAATTCACAGAAATTTCAACAAAGTATACACAACTAAAAATATGTTTAAATATATTCAAGTGGGTGACTTGGAGGAAGGTAGGGAGGTGAGCTGAGGTAGGGGTAAAGAAGAAAAAGAAAGAAAACTATAGTGCAACTTTTTTTTTTCTTTAGCTGATGATGGTCATGGACCATGAACTAAAAAGAACAATGACCTCTTCTCTCTGAAGCAAAGTCAGGAGACCTTTTTTAGAGCTCCCTTCATAGAGAATAGTGTGGGTACTATTTTGAGATATTAGTTTGGACTTGATTTGCTGAATCTTTCTCTTTCCCCTGCATTGCAGGCAAGTAGTTGAACCCTGATATTTCCTGGCTTTGGGGACTTTTGCAGGGCAGAAAGGCAACAGCTATTTGAAGTTGTACTTCCTGTCTTTTGTAAAAGCCTATGCCCAAAAGAGATTTAGCTGAGGAGTGCATTTAGAGAGAAGAGGGGAGAGATTTCAACTAGAATGAAAAGAAAGCAGAGGTCAGGGAAAGAAGAGGCAATCTAAGGCAGGCAGGCTCTGGACTCAACCCTCCCAGTGCCCCCAGAGTCCTGTGTCCTGACTGAACAGCAAAGACCAGTCACTTACATTACGATATCTCAAAGATGGCCAGGCAGCTACAGCGATGGTCAGAGCCATCTCCCTGATGATGTGCTGACACGTATGACCCTGGGCTTTTTGCTCAACCCTCAGGAGAGTCTTATTAATAACTATAAATTTTGCTTGATTGATCGATTGATTGATTTGAGGTAACATTAAGATCATCCCTATCAGGTACCCCACTGTAGTGCATCTACCACCAAAATTTCTGCCAGGATAGATGGTCAGTGCTTCCATGTAGATTTGATTTAATTGCAATTAATAAGAGAATGGACATTTCTATACTCTTGGATTTGTCCACTAATGTTCCAACTAGCCTTTACTGACCCAGTTTTCCCATTTCTTAATTATGTGTAATATTATATCACCAACTGCATCTCATGATCATCTAATGCCATCTACAGCAAAAGGATAGAGTAGCCACTTTTATCAGCACCTCAAGAAGGGCTTTAGAAATGGTGTTTCAATGCACTATTGTCCAGAAATAACTCCTAGCTGTTATCTTTAGCTTGCTCCAAATGCCACTTATTTTTTACAGTTGAAGAATATGTCACTCTGGTAGAAAGAAAATGTGACTCGTGTATAATTTCTGTAGTTTTAAAAATGCTTAGGTTTGGGTTCAGGTGGGCGACAATAGATGAGGGAAGGGGATAGTGTCAGTGCTAGCAACCAATGCTATGATTACTGAGACAAATTCACAGACAGGAAAGGGCATATTTTCTCTCCAAAATAGTCCACAATTTTAGAAATATCAGTTGTTCTCCAGCTCCCTCTAAACAAAACTGATAGATACCAACATCTAACTCTTCAGGGTAAGGGCAGGGGAGAAAATGAATAATTCTATGAATTGCCAGAATTGAGGTGACTAAAGGGGAAAGCTATCTTTTTGCTAAAAGAGTTGCTGGGGAAGGAGGAGAGAAGAAAATGGGGCAGAGAGGAAAGAAAAGGACAGGTGAGTAGTTCTGTTGAATGAAAAAGGCCAATTTCTCTACATGTTGAGGAAAAGTGAGGAAGAAGAAGACTGGCAGAGGAAGACTTTAAGGTCAAACCTTATCATTAGGTATCAACAACGGTTCAAATATGGTCTTGTTTTTGCAGTGTGTGCTCTGTCTTTTATGTGGTAAATTCAATCTTGGTCAACAGGTGTGTGAGGAGCAGAGGCATGAGATAATGATCCCAGTGTTCTGCAAGTAGCTGAAACATTTTTCTTTCTGGCAGCTTTTCAGCATCTTGAGCTGACATGTCTGTCCTGGCATATCTGCAGTGATTTAGAATAGTGCTTCTCAAGCTTTCATGTGCATATGAATCAGCTGGAGACCTGATTAAAAATTTTGGTTTGGTATTTCTGGGTGATGTGCCCAAGCTTCTGAATTTCCTCCAGTTCCCACCAATTGTCAATACTGCTGATCCTCAGCCCACGCTAAATCAATCAATCAATCAATCAATCAATCAATCAATCAAATAAATAAATAAATAGGGTGACATTGGCATTGGGGAAGATGATGAGCTTGTATTCAAGCAGAAGCAGTGGCAAAGGAGAAAATGAAGGAGGCCATGAGCGTGGTTTTCGATCATGAAGAATGGGAGAGGAGGAGGCATAAAGATGTACTGAAACTTCTCACCAAAACAGTTGATGTTATGTTGCTGTACATGGGAATGTGCGAGAAAGTTCATGTTTGAAGTACAGAGACAATGAGTCATGAGGACTGCAGGTGTCAGTGGAAGTGTGTGGGTGGTGTGCTCTCACAGTCAGTTGGATCACTGGCTCCTGGAAGAAAATGGGGGGAGAAGAGCTATGAGATGCCCGGTGGACAGATCTTGTATGTGAAACTTTCCCTTCTGAATGAAAATAATGATCTTGAAAGGGAAATTACCAACTTTCTGCTACCATGACACAAGGTCCTTTCAGTAGATTCAGTCTTGCTATTTCAATTGATAAGGGAAGACTGAGGATTACATAATAATGAAGATTCATCCAGGAAGTCCTAGCAAATCCACCGCAGGGCCATATTTTGGCCAACTCTCAAGCTTTCACTACTCTTGCTTAAACGATAGGCACCATTTTCACTGCTGACAGCAGCATCAAGATTATCCCAGATTCAAAGACCAAAAATCGCATTACTAGAGGCTGATTAACCTCCAGGGGGAAATGTATTGACTATAAAAGGAAGCAAGGGAACTTGCTGTTTTCCTCAAAGTCTCTCCCACTCCAGAAAACCGGTTTTATCAGTATCTTAAAGAGCAAGGTCACTGCTTTGCGCATACTCAGTTTTAGCCTGAGAATCCTTTTGCATCACGTATCTACAGTCTCATTTTCTTCGGTCACTTTTGCTTCTCTGTCTTCATCCAGTTACCACTCTTTCCCTCCCACACTTCGTGTTCATGCCCATATGCTTCAAGTTTGGATTCCGCTGGAAATGTCAATTTCAATGAAAACAAAAACACTTTTGTAAAATTGTACTAAAGAGGCCTTTAAGAACTGAGCAATATGTTATGTAGTTCTATAGTCCACATCTGGAAAATACTTGGTGGGAACACAAGGAGGGATGAATGGAGTACAGGTACATACAAAAATTTAAGTTTTTGTCTCATTTTCTTGAACCCCTTTTCTATATAACCTCTTTGACCTCTTTAGTCTTTCCAAACTTGTTCTTGAAAAGTTCTCTCTGTCCAATTTAATTCTCTTTTCCTCCTTTATAGCTGATTTTGAGCCACAGAAGCCCAGATGGTCAGTCTGGGAGCAGACACAGGCTTTTTCAAAGAGACAATATTGATTCCCTCTAGAGCCACAATGACTTCTTTCTTCTACCTCTTCTTACTCCAGTTCACAAGGCTTTTAATCCCCAATGAACACAACACTTCAATGTGGGTCAGAGAATGGGCCACAACTCAAATCAACTGTTCCGATCCAGGAAGCTTTGACTGGCTCAGGCAACATTCCACTAAGCAGGGGCTGGTGCCATTGTATTCTACAAGACTCTCACCAGCTGGCCTTGCTATGCTTGGCTAAGAATTAGACAAGGGAGGGAGGAACTGGCTTGAATAGGAAGAGAGACAAGAGCTGGCTTTAAAAGGTGACACCCTAAGGACAAGCTTGAAGGGACAGGAAATAGGCAATAACCCCTACAGGGGTGGTTCTGCTTTTGCAGAAGAACCAAGAAGGCAGGCGAGAAACAAGTTTATTGGCTCTGAAATGAAGTCAAGATCAGAAGAACACTGAATCCACTCATTCCAATTCATGTCTGCCCCTTTGACTCCAGATCTACGGAAAATCTCCTTTGAGGAAATAAAACAAAATTTTGGTGAAACGTTTAATTTTCATTATAAGCAAGTGTGGTGAAAGATAAACATAGCCATTAGATTTTCTTTAGGGAAGGTAACTTTCTTAATTTTGTGTTCCAAGTGTCATTTAGCCACAGAGAAATGGGAGATGTTCTACTTATGAATCCTGCAGCTACCTAACAAACCAGCATTATAAAAACATAAACAATGCTAGATAACATTTTTTAAATGAATACATTTTTGTTCTACATAACAAATATTATAAATCATGATAAAATTTAAGTATTAATATTACCAATGCCTGTTTAAGTAGCTTATCAAACACTATTATAAATAGTTCACAAGCTTTAAAATCAATAGAACTTTGTCATTCACTAACACGGTCTCTAGGAGGAGTCTCTCAATCTCTCTAAGCCTCATTTTTTAATTTGTGAATTGGAAGGTGATAATATTTACAACATGAGAGTGAGTCAAAAACTCTCAATGTAAAAAACACTTAGCAAAATGCTGGCACTTCATAAGCGCTGGGTAAAAGATTAGAATTGATTATTATTGTTATTACTAATTTTTGCTGATTTTGGAGTCATCACAAAGAATGTCAGTTATTGCCCCTAGCCCAGTCAATTCTTTCACGTAAGCATCTGTTAAAGTGGATATTAATATCACAATGTCCTGAGAGGCTATGTTTTATACTAAGTGATCTGTCTCTATTTCTTATCCTTCTGATTTCTTAGCTTATGCTTCTTAGCAGGTTATCTTTCAGAGTCCTTTTAATCTGATCTCCATGTAAATGAAGGACTCTCCCTTTTCTACTCACTAAGGAAACGAGATCACTTTACCTACTAAATCAGTGGGATTAAATTTCCATCCAGTTCTAAGTAAGAAGACTAAGACTTCAAGACTCTTTTTCATAGAGAGAAGCACATGGGCTTTGAATAGTTATTTCTTTCAACCTCAATCCTCTTGGAGGGGGGACATTTCCATCGGAGAAGGGGGAGAACAGTACTGTGTAGAGAAGGAACAGACAATTCAAAATCATGGATGAGGCAAGGGCATGCTGGAGGAAGGTTAGACATTTGCTGTACTTGAAACATAAGTGATGTGAGGAAAGTCAGTAAAATGATGAAATCAGAGAGCTAGTGCTCAGTTTTTCAGATTATTGTATAATACTAATAAAAATGGCTAAAATTATAAGCATTTTCAATATTGTAGGTGTTGTGTTATACCTACATTTTCTCATTTTGCTTGATTTTTTCCTCCACACCTTACCTCTTTGACGTCCACAATTGATCAAATCATCTGCATGTCACTTACCATGTCCCTTCTCCCTCCCTCCAAACAGAAGCCTCATTTCATTTATTAGTGTCTGCTGGTTGTTGTTACTGTTTTCTGTAACATTTTTATTGAAGTAACATTGTTTCACAGCACTTGCTAGGAGAATAGGGTCACACAGCTTCAGACATATCTCAACACACCACACCTACCACCAAGGCACCCCAGTCCTCCACCATGGCCCATTGTGCACACCTCTACACTTTACTCCCTGCTACATCATTCCCCTCTTATAACCTCAAGTCTGAATTCAGGATTCAGGTTGATGATAATAATTTTGGCTACTTCATGTAGGCAGTAAGGAGCCAGGTGACATATTAAGTGGAAAAATAGTATGAGATTTATTTTTAGGAAAATGATATCTGAATGGCAGATTATATAGGAAAGGTTGAAGAGAGAGAGAAACTGTCTGGATATATAATTAGAACTGAACAGGACCTGAACTAAGACTTCAGCATTAGAGCTCAACAGGTAGGGAGGGATTCTAGAAATACCTCCAAGGTAGAAATAATAGGATTTGGTGACTGACTAGATGAGGGAAAAGGAAAAGGAAAGAAGGTCACCAGGTTTTGATATTGACAAGTGAGCGGATGGGATGGCTGCCATTTAGCCTTTCTCATTCTGTCTTCTAGGGTTCAGAAATACTAAGGTTATTGCTTAAAAGGAACCCATATCAAACATGATTCACTTTAAGAGAACTAGTTGATGTAGCAGTTTTCCAAATTGGGAATTGCCAAGAGCACAACTCCTTATGCACTAGAGGAATGTCTTGGCAATGTGGGTCCAGTGCTCAAGAGGACTGTCCAAAGGTAGAGTTTATAGAATTATTTTCTTCAGCAGGTCTTTGATGATAACATTTCTATGTTTGTCATGGGGACTGCTCACTTGCTGGGTTTTATAAAATAGATATATTTTTTTTAAAATTCTAAAAGCAGTGGCTATATATCATGAGTTGGGTATAGGTGGTGAATACTAAAATTGATCTTTCTTTGGGGGGAACCAAATAGCTTTATATATGGCATCCAATTCAAACTGGCAATGAAATGTTTATCAACTGAATAAAAAAACTCCAAATGAGCTTGGTTAACTACTTCTTATGCCTCTGGAAGAATTAGGGGGACCCAGAAATTCACTGGAGAACACTCACAAGTTCAGAGTAACTGTAGTTCATTTGACTGGGGACTTACTCACCCCACAGGAAAAACCAACCATACTGTTCTTTGTAGAATCACATCAGCTTTTTCATACACTGGCAGAAATGTGCTCCCAGCTGCCTGCGTCCACTGCCTCTCTGGCCATACAGTGAAAGGACTTGTGACCTTAAATAACCCACAAGGGTTTGAATGACAAGCTAGGGATCCCTTCCTGGGAACCAGAGTGCAATTTGCATTTTGCATCAGCTTGGGATAGATTAACTCCTTCCTATTAACCTACTAGAACATCTAGTACCACTACAGTTCATTTAGTGACAGCCTCCAAATCAATGCGACCCCCATTTTTTCTTATTCTAATTTATCTCTTAAGATATTCCAACCAGTGTTATAAGTACTTTATAGATACTAACATTTACCCTATCAAAGAACGTCATAATTATCCCTTTCCAATAAATGAAGAACATGAAGCACAAAGAGGGGACAGCAATTGCCTAAGATCACACAGCCTCTCTCATCAGAAAAGTGAAGATTCTGGTTCAGGTTGATATGTTCATGCATAAGGTATTTCCAGAGACATATATTACTTCAAACAGAGTTTCCCAAACTTCAGTCTTTGACCTATATCACATACCACATATCCACATACTACATTTAATATTATTTACTATAAAAATCAATATACTTTTAAAACCTTAACTTTCCTCCCAAATATAGAATGTATAATGTGCACATTTGCACATTTGATGTGAATTAATTTTTTTCTTATCCACATGAAAATAAATTTATAGCTTAAAAAATTTTCGTTGTCCATCCTAAAAAAATTTGTTCTGCAGAGAGAGGTAGACTTAATTCAGCTTAATCCAAGAGCATTCACTTTTTCTCTGGTAATTTTATATTTTAAACTAGAACATTATTGACCCCAAACATTAAATATGAAATACATGCAATCATTCAACATAGTCAGTAGTTATATAGCACCTGTTACTGTGGGCAGGGAAATGTGTCCCATGAATTCCTCATCCCAAGTCACCTCCTCTATGAAGTTGATAACCAGCATCAGCACAGATTTCTTCACACTCTAAGTTAAGAGTGTGCTCTAGGTAATTGAGCATTTTACTGCTGACTCTCCTTGCTAATTGTGTCTTTCCTCAAGTAGTGTTAAATCATTCCAGGATATTACCATTATATTCCATACTACAAATAAAGGATCTTTGAACGTTTTGCTTAATTATCGATAAAGAACCATCATTATTTCCCACAAGGAAAGTGATCAGATATTAACACACAAAGAGAAGGAAGACCCACTAGTGAGTCCCCACTAAATGTCAGGCACCCTTCCATCACTGCCTTGTTTATTTGTAATTCATCTCCACAGAGGCTCTGTGTGGTAGGAATCTGAGTTGAAGAGAGCTAAGTAAATTGCAGAAGTTATGCAGCAAGTGGCAGAGGTGAGAGCAAAACCGAGATACAGCTGGTTCCAGGAGTGCAGCCTTGTGCACGCTGCTGCCGGTAGAAAAAGACACTTGAGAAGGAATGAGGGCAACCTTCTCCATCAGAGAAAGAGACTGAAAAGACATTTCTCATTATCTCGAAACATGAGTCCTTTGCTGCCAAGTGCTAAATTAATAGGCAATAACAAACTCTGATCATTGGCAAAAGACTATGGAAAGAAAACCTCAGCATGGATGACCAGGGTAATTAGCCATCAACACAATAAATTCTGTGGGCCAGAGTCTTGACTGAGCTCTCATTCCACTCTGAGTCATACAAATTCCTGGCTAGAGCATGGCCAATTGGTTTATGTACGAATGATTTGGGCACCTGTGGGTCCAGCAGCTGCAAGATTTTTCATCTTGGCTCATTCACAGTGGATTAAAGAGTCATGCCTGGGAGGAAGAGATGACCATGCCCTTGACTCAGTTCAAAGCCTCACTTAACACCCTTGGATTGAAAGCCAGGTGGGAGTTGGCAAGCTATGGGAGTGCCCAGGGCAATCAGAGTGATTTCTGGGGGGCCTGAGAGGGTCTAGACTAGTGTGTGGACGTGGCACTGGCAGCCATCTGCTGACTGCACACAGTATGACTTTGTGCATTAAGATTAAGCTGTTTTCCACAGCACCTGGAGCCCCTTCTTCTAGTCTGTCCTGGAGCCAGCCCAAGTTGGTTCACTGTGCAGAGACATGCTTACCCGGAGATCTTTTAAATATGCAGAGAGAGGTAGACTTGAAGAGTCTATTTCCCAGGGTATGCAAATTTTGTTAATTAAAAATAACTAAAACAACACCCTCAAAAAGTCAAGGATATTGAATTTCAATAGGAGAAAATTCCATTATTTTTTACTTTGGAGGATGGTGAGAGGGTTTAACCCCTGTGTGAACTAATATCTCAGGACTTTGGGGCTCTCTTTGTTCATATAAGGATAACTGTTCCCTTTGTGCAGGAGTAGAGTGGGTGTGATCGAAGATTGGCACCTGAACTTGCAATAAATATTGGCTTTCTTTATGTTTTTTCTTCCTCCATGAATATCTTTTAGACTTTCATAATCTTAGTATGTAAATAATCTCAATTTCAAAATCATAATCTTAATTCAGCAGTAAACTTTTCTTCCATTACCTCTTCTTTAAAAATGTGTCCTTCTCGTAGTCTCTCTCTTTTAGGGACTCCTGCAGAAGTCAGGGAAAGATAGAGCTTTAGGTACATCAGAATGCCCTTTTCCTCTGGAAGGAAAAAAAGAGAAAAAACTGAAGTTATTCCCCAGGATACACTTGTCCTGTGAACCAGGCTGTGAGGTGGTCATGTAAGAATACTTGAGAACCAAGATCTTTTCCAGCAGGACACTAGGTATTTTGAGCAAACCATCTCCTAGTATCAGGCTTGCTTGATAGTGATGATGGCTAATGTTCAGTTAGGTGTCAGATGGTCTTTGAAGCATTTCATACATTTGGACTCTTTGACATTCTATACTGAACTGTTATCCTCCTATCATCTCCATTTCATGGAGGAGAAATTTGATGCATATCATGTCTAACTAGTCCAGGTTCATCCAGTTTATAAGTGGGGGAGCTCCTGTGAAATCCTAAGCAGAATAACCCCAGTATCCAGTCTTCAATCACTGACTCTAGTGTTCAAGAGAAGACTTGCCACGTGCTTAGGCAAGGCAGCTGGCCTGTGCCTCTCCCCACTTTGGAGATGAACAGGCACTGAGCTAACCTCTCAGTCCACCCTCAGAGGCAGTTGTACTGGATTCTTTGGGTAAGGGGAAGGGAAAGTTGGAAAGTTAAGGAGATGGGCACCTAGTGATAGGTATTTCAGACATTCAGAGTTGAAAGAGTGGAATTAGGAAAAACACTTGTAACTGATGCTGTGCATAAACCCTAAGAAGCACAGTGTTAGAAAGAATGGGATTACAAAAGCCCTGAAGCCAAAGCCAACAAAGGAATCACCAGGAAATACGGAATAAGTTAAGGATTAGAATCACAAAAAGGTAAACAAAAAGGCAAATATGCATGACAGTATATCAATATTAACTCTAAATGTAAATGGACTAAACACACCAATAAAAAGACACATAATAGCAGGATGGATCAAAAAAACATAACCCAACCTTTTGCTGTCTACAGGAAACACATTTAATTGCAAAAGATAAACAGAGATTAATAGTCAAAGGCTGGAAAACAATCCTACAAGCAAATGGACCAAAAAAAGAAGGCAGGAACAGCTATACTTATATCAGATAAAATAGACTTCAAACTTAAGAAGGTAAAATGAGACACAGCTGGTCACTGCATCATGATAAAGGGCACAATAAAACAGGAAGATATAACACTCATCAACATATACTCCCCAAATGAAGGATCATCAAAATATATCAGACAATTATTATCATCCCTGAAAACAGATATTAAAGAAAATACATACATAGTAGGAGACTTCAATACCCCACTCTCACCATTGGACAGATCAACAAAAAATAAACAAGGACACTAAAGCTCTAAATAAGGACCTAAACCACATGGGATCAACAAATATCTATAGGTCACTACACCCCCGAAAAACTGAATACACATTTTTCTCAAGTGCACACGGAACATACTTCAGGATCGATCACATATTAGGTCACAAAACAAACCTCAACAGATACACTAAGATCAAAATTATACCAGCCTTCTTCTCTGATCATAAAGGAGTCAAACTAGAAATAAACCATGAAAAGAAAAAAAGGAACCCTCTTACTTCATGGAGATTGAAACCCACATTACTGGAAGACCACTGGATCAATGAAGAGATCAAAGAAGAAATTAAAAAATATCTAGAAGTGAATGAAAATGAGGACACAACTTTCCAGAATATTTGGGACACAGCAAAAGCAATAATAAGAGGAAAATATATAGCATTACAGGCTCACATCAAGAAACAAGAAAGAACTCAAAGAAATAATCTATTCTCACATCTCAAAGAACTAGAAAACAAACAACAACAAAAAAACCCCAAACGCCAGTTTAAGAAAGGAAATAATAAAAATAAAAGCAGAAATAAATGAAATGGAAATCAGAAAAACAATTCAGAAGATCAACAAAACCAAAAGCTGGTTCTTTGAAAAAAATAAACAAAACAGACAAACCACTAGCCAGGGTTACAAAGAAAAAAATCAGAGAAAACACTAATAAGTAGGGTCATAAATGAAAGAGGAGAAATTACAACGGACACAGCAGAAATCAAAAGAATAATCAGAGATTACTATGATAGCTATACGGAAACAAGTTCAACAATCTAGAGAAAATGGACAAATTCCTAGAACTATACAATCACTCAAAACTAGATAAAGAAGATATAGAATACCTAAACAGACCAATTACAAGCAGCAAAATTGAAGTAATAATCAAAACCCTCCCAAAAACAAAAGCCCAGAACCAGAAGGTTTCATAAATGAATTCTACCAAACGTTCAAAACCAAAATAGTGCCTATATTACACAAACTCTTTCAAAAAATTGAGAAGGAATGAGTACTACCAAACACGTTCTATGAAGCAAACATTACACTAATACCAAAACCAAACAAAGACAACACAGATAAAGAAAACTACAGACCAATCTCTCTAATGAACACTGATGCAAAAATATTTAACAAAATCTTAGCCAACAGGATCCAACAATGCATCCAAAAGATAATACACCATGACCAAGTGGGATTTATTGCAGGGGCACAAGGATGGTTCCACATCTGAAAATCAATAAATGTAATCCAACACATCAACAAAAAGAAAAAGCAAAACCATATGATCATATCAATAGATGCTGAGAAAGCATTTGACAAAGTGCAACATCCATTTATGATAAAGGCCCTTGAAATCCTTGGGACAGAAGGAATATACCTCAACATAATAAAAGCCACATACGACAAACCCACAGCTGATATTATCCTCAACGGTGAGAAGCTGAAAGCCTGTCCACTAAGATCATGAACAAGGCAAGGATGTCCACTCTCACCATTGCTCTTCAATATAATACTGGAAGTCCTAGCCAGAGCAATAAGTCAAGAGAAAAACATTCAAGGGATCCAAATAGGGAAAGAAGAAATTAAACTCTCACTATTTGCAGATGATATGATAATATATATAGAAAACCCTAAAACTCCATAGAAAAACTATTCAAAAGTATAGACCAGTTCAGTAAAGTAGCAGGATACAAAATCAATGCACAAAAATCAGTAGCCTTCCTATATGCAAACACCCAGTCTGAAGAAGAATAAATTAAGAGATCCATCCCCTTTAAAACTGAAACCAAAAAAATCAAATATCTGGGAATAAATCTAACAAAAGACATAAAGAACTTATGCAAACTATAAAACACTGTTGAAAGAAATAGAAGACACAAGAAAATGGAAAGACATTCCCTGCTCATGGATTGGAAGGATTAACATTATTAAAATGGCCATCCTACCAAAAACATTTTACAGATTCAGTGCTATTCCAATAAAAATCTCAATGACATTCTTCAAAAAAATTGAACAAATACTGATGAAATTCATATGGAACCACAAAAAACCCCACCTAGCTAAAGCCCTCCTGACTAAAAAGAAAGAAAATGGAGGGATTTCACTCCCTGATTTCAAACTATACTACAAAGCCGTAATAATTAAAACAGTATGGTACCAGAACAAAAATAGACACAAGGACCAATGGAACCGAATAGAATACCCAGAAATAAAGCTGCATATCTATGAACAACTAATCTTTGACAAAGGAGCAAAGAAAATGCAGTGGAACAGGGACAGTCTATTCAATAAATGGTGCTGGGAAACTGGACAGCTACATGCAAAAAAAATGAAGCTAGACTACTACCTCACACCCTGCACAAAAACCAACTCAAAATGGATAAAAGACCTGGATGTAAAACCTGAAACCGTAAAATTTATAAAAGAAAATATAGGGGCCTCCCTGGTGGCGCAGCGGTTGAGTGCTTCCCTGTGGAGCTGTCGGCAGCAGCGATGCGAGTTCGATGCCCAGCCGGGGAGAATCCCACATGGTGCAGCAGACCTCTCCTGCCTCGCCCGCTGCTCCCCTCAGCAGTGTGTTTCTGATCTGCCTGTTCTGCTCCCCACTCTGTCTCTGGTGGACCCTCTCGCCGCCCCGCGCCTCTGGTCTGTACCCCAGCTTGTATGTATAAATAAATAAATCTTTAAAAAAAAAAAAGAAGGAAAAGAAAATATAGGCAAAACTCTGTATGACATACATCTCAGCAAAATCTTTAAAGACTCATCCCACCAAAATGAAGGAAGTGAAGGACAAGATAAACAGCTGGGATTACATCAAAATAAAAAGCTTCTGTACAGCATAAGAGACATTAGCCAAAGCTAATAGACACCCTATTAATTGGGAGAAGATCTTTGCACACAATACAACCAATAAAGGACTGATAACAAAAATCTACAAGGAGCTCACACAACTCAACAAAACAAAGCCAACAATGCAGCCAAAAGATGTGCAGAAGACCTAAAAAGACACTTCTCCAAAGAAGAAAAGCAAATGGCCAACAGGTACATGAAAAAAATGCTCAACATCACTCATAATTAGGGAAATGCAAATCAAAACCACAATGAGAGACCACCTCACACCAGTGAGAATGGCACACATTAAAAATACAGGCAACAACAAATGCTGGTGAGGATGTGGAGAAAAAGGAACTCTTGTACACTGCTGGTGGGAATGCAAACTGGTCCAACCTCTGTGGAAAGCTGTATGGCAGTTCCTCAAACTGCTAAATATGGAGCTTCCATATGACCCAGGAATACCACTTTTGGGAATCTACCCAAAGGACACAAAAACACTAATCCAAAAGGATATATGCACCCATATGTTTATTGCGGCACTGTTTACAATAGCAAAGGTATGGACACAATCCAGATGTCCAAAAATGGATTACTGAATCAAGAAGATGTGGCACACATACACAATGGAATACTATTCAGCATTCAAAAAAGATACACACATGCAATTTGCAGTGACATGGATAGAACTAGAAAGGATTATCCTCAGTGAAATAAGGCAGAAAGAAAGAGAAAAATATAGAATGGTTTCACTTATAACAGGACTATAGGGGAACCAAATAAGAAAGAGACACTCAGCGAGGGAGAGGGGAGGATAAGAGCACAAAATGGGGTAGAAAAGGACACAAGGGACCACGGTGATGGGTCACAGGTGAATTGGTGATGGGTTACCCAAGGAGAATACAAAATGTAAAAGATATAAAAAACAATAAAAAAATAAATAGGAAGAAAAAAAAAGAAGGAATGGGGGGAAAGAATACAGAGGAGATTGGGAGGAAAGACAGGGTCCAGATCTTGGAGAATTTTGCTTGCATGAGGAAGTTTGATTGTATTCTTCAAGTGAGTGCTTCACCAATTTTTCAATCTCAAGTTTTAGGAGAGGGATCGCATGTCTTCATAAGTCTTAGGTCAGGAGCCAGCAACTTCCAGTGTGAAATTCCTCTGGAATGCCCATGTTTCATCTTTAACACCCAGAAAAATTATGTGTTCCACTTCACAATATATTCCCTTTGCCAATATAAAAATAACTCACATTAATCACCAATGGCATTACAGAAGATCTGCCCTGTTTATCCTATGCTCTCACTTAGTTCCCAGTGCTCCTTCTAAGAAGGACCCCTTCCCTGGTTTAAAAATAATCACTCTCGGGCGTCCCTGGTGGCACAGCAACTAAGCACTATGCTGTGGAGCTGTTGGCAGCGACAACGCGAGTTTGAACCCTAGCCGGGGAGATTCCCACATAGCATGGCAGACCTCTCCTGCCTTGTCCGCTGCTCCCCTCAGCAGTGTACTTCTGTCTATCTGCCTGTTCTGCTCCCCACTCTGTCTCTGGTGAACCCTCTTGCCGCCCCATGCCTCTGGCTTGTACCCCAGCTTGTATGCATAAATAAATAAATCTCTTAAAAAAAAGAATAATCACTCTAGACATGAGGAGCCATTGAAAGGTATTAAACTATGACTTTTAGAATGTTCTCAGTGGTAACAGCATGGGGAATGTAGTGGAAACAGAACAAGGCAAGGAGGAGTGAGACGAGACTGCCAATATTACAGACAAAAGGTGGTGAGAAAAGCCAGCAAGTAAGCAGTCTTCTGAGCACTTCAGATGGGCATGTTTCTTGAGAGTAAGAACCAGGGAAAGGCATTTACTTCATATTGGAATAAATGTCTAAAATAGAGCATAGAAAACAAGCTCTACTCTTTCATCTTATTTACTTCTTTTTAAGAGTCAAATTTAAAAATATGGTCTTGATGCTAGATTCGCAATAGGCAGACTAGATATGGGGTTAGGGCATCACCAAAGCAGGGACACAGAGAGAGAGGGAAAGAGAGAAATTAGAGAAAAGATACTAAATAACATTATACCTTGAAGCTTTATGTTATTTTAAAAGCCGAATTTATAAAACAATTTGATATTGTTTTCATTTTGACTTTCACATGAGAGTGGGGGTACTATCATCTTTCAGGGTGTGATTCTCCTTAATCAAGTACTTACTGGGAAAAAGCTGAGTTCCCGCATGTGTGAGTCTATGAGGAGTGGGGGGGTTAGAGAGGGGTCAGCATCATTGCACATACTGCAAGGGTAAGACATACCAAAGACAAAAAAAGATTTTCCACATCACTGTCATACTCTTTCTGAGGGGGAAAGGCACAGAGAGAATTTACTGGCAGATCAGAAATTGCTCCATTGTGAAAAAAACTGGCACTATAGTGGCATCTCAAGCCTAGCAGACAAACTTCCAGGCTTTACAATTCCACATAGGTTCAGTTCTGTTTAGATGGCATGATGGCATTGTTAGAATCCAGTAACACATTTCATATGCATGCCAATGGAAACACTATTTGAGCAAATAACTCCTACTGCCCCTCAACTCCAAGTTATTTGGAGCCACTTGAAACCTAATTTTATCAATTGAAGACGATCATTGGTTTTTTGTGGCTCTTTCCAATAGGTCCTCTTAGCTTCTACCTCTTAGTTCATATCTGCCATCCTTATTTTGGGGCAAAAAAGGCCTCTAACATTAGGGATAAGTCATAACAATAATAAAAATTAGAGTAATAATTATATATCTCCCATTTACTTAGCACTGATTCTGTGCCAGAGTCAGTGCTAAGGGACTTAAATTCTTGTCTCAATTAATCTCCACAACAAATCAACTAGGTCAGTGATCTTGTTTATCTCCATTTTATAGATGCAAAGATAGAGGCACAGAGTGGCAGAACTGGGATTCATACCCTGGCACTGGAATTCACTCTTCACTTGTGAGCTATATTGACACCTCTTCTGAAAAAGTTGGTTCTTCCATTCAGGGGTAACTCAGCCAGAATTGGCCCCTGTATTCCCTTTTTGAACTTAACTTCTTCCTCCTTTCTACCAGTAGTACTTCCTGAAATCTTTCAGGGGTTCACTTCCAGGTAACCTCTAGCTTTTGTGGGCCTGTGAAACATTTAAATGCCAAGGCCACATTTGTTCTTTCCAATTACAGCATTTCTTTTTCTAAGGACATGCTATTTTCATTAGGATTAAAATGGCCCTAAGCAATAAATATTAAAAACCTGCCCAGTGAAAAGAGCAGCTTCCCCAGAAGCTTATGAGGATTAGAATTTTTAAGCAGGCCCTGCTACATATGACCACCCCTCTTCCTCGCCATCCCTTTGTGTGCTCCTGCATGGGTGTCCTGTCGGCATCAATCAGATTTGGTATTTTGCTCAAATCCGTTCATACTAATTGTCTGCCCATATTGCTCTGTGCTCGGGATAGAATGGTGAGGGGGAACAGAACCTCGCTCCATCTTCCACCCCTGGGGGATTCAGATTTTGTGTGCTTGATCTTTGTTGGTGGCAAGATGAAAAACATAGCAGTTTTCCTCCTTCATGTTCAATGGCAGCCCCGCGGATGGGGAACTCAGTCATCGTATTTGTTATAGAGCCACCCACAGAAGCCTCAGACCAGCAGAAGCCAGGAATCAGTGAGTTGGGCCTGGGAGACTTTGTGTGGTGATCCAGCAGAGAGTCATGGGAAAGTTAATTCTTTTGGGTATGACTGTGATTCTTCTGCTTCACAGCGTGAGACTTGGAGCGGGGGAGACCTGTTCTGAATATTAGTGTCATTCCACCCCCCCACCCCTTCTCTGACTGCAAACCTAAATAGTAGGTGAGACACCTATAATCTGTGCTCCTAAACATCCCCAAAGACACTGTGGTTACAAACCACATTGAGTGTTGCAGCTAATTTGGTGTCTGTGGGCCTGAGTTTCCCCATATAGATATATGAGGCTGGATTTTTTTTAAAGTATATAGTAATTACATTCTTGGACAAATGGCACATTTTCTAGAAAAGCACAGAGCAGTCTTTCAGCACCCCGAGCTGGGTAGGAATTGCTTGATATATGGCTAACAACTCACGGTAACTAATGATTTACAGTAAATACTTCAGCAAAGAAAAGTCTGGGTAAACTCTATATTTCATTCTTCTGGCAAGGAGCTACAAAAGGTTTGCATCTTAAATCAACTGGTGGTTGTACACCAGAAGGATGTGGTCTAAATAGATTTGTGTGACTGGGCAATTACTCATCACGGAAAGGACCCCGGCTGTCATCGTGGCTTCTCTTTAAGCAGTCAGTAACCGAGCAGTTATGGAATTACAGTCAACCTCCTGTCCTCCACCCCAAAGCTGCCCATGCCAAAGTCACAGAGGAGAATCATCAGTGAGCCCCAGGAGGCACAGAGAGCAGTAAGAGCCCAAAACTGGGACTATGACATCTAGAAGGGACCTGTTTTCTCCCACCTCTCGTCAGCGGTGGCCATGTTGGCAGGTGACAGAATAGCTAGACTGGGACGCCACCAGTTCAGTGTTTTCATGGCCTGAGTACGACGGACAGTATGGAGGGGTGCAGAGATTCCGGTCTTTGGATGGGAGTTCCTGCTTTGTGACCCAGGCCAAGAAAACTACATTTCTCTGATCAAAGAGTTGTTAAAATGATAATTCCTTTTGAAAAGATTTTGTGAGCTAGAGTGTGTGAAAGTGGATGACACTCAGTGAGTGTTATTGTTCTACCTTACATTAATGATTGCTAATATATACAAAGTGCTATTATATGCCGAGAGCTGTGCTAAGCACATTATATGGATTTGGCTTACAACAACTCCCCATCTGACAGATAAGGAAACTAAGGAGCAGAAGGCTTACCTGCCTTGTCCATACCAATTGGATGGAGCTCCTGAGTCACAGAGTCAGAATTTGGCTCAGAAGAGTTGGGTCCAGACTGTCCGACAGTTGTCACAGGGAGGAAACACCCTCAGCTGGAGCCACAAGAGCATTGTCTGTGCAGGGTCTCAATCACCAACAAGCAGGAACTCCATATTCAAAGAGTTCGGCCAATTTCATGCCATAGTAAGTTACAAATGTCAGAAATCAGACAGCATGTGGATAGAGCGAGAAACCCACAATAACTGCCACAGAAGCTTAGAGGAAGAGAGAGAACTGACTCCCAGAGATGTATATCTCTTCTCCAGCAGCAGCTTCAGTCTCCGCCACTTTTTCACATTTGAGTTTTTAAAGTCAGCGTTTTTCAATTTTAAGCCTTTGATTTTGAAATAAAGGATGAAGGCTGACTTTGACTTGAGAGAGAGAGAGAGAGAAGAGGAATATGTCACAGAGACAGAGTTAATAGTAAAATGTGAGCTTCCTCCATGTACAGAAAATCCTTTCATGGGATAAACAGAATCACTGTGGATACAGGAAAGTTATATGTAAGGCAGCAAAGGAGGAAGGAGGTGGGAGCTTTAGTTGGAATTATTGCTTTTGTACGTTCGGAAGGAGCACCCGATGCAAGCAGAGAGAAAATCAATATTATCTCGATATCCAAGAGTAGAGATAACCATCCATTGTACTAGGACTCCACTATCACCTTTTAAATAAATGAGCAAAGGAAAGGGCCATGATTACAACTCATAGGTCACAGGAGCAAGCTGAAGGCCAGAGTAGTGTCGTTTGTTTGGATGGAAGAGTCCACTTAGCCTTCAGGAAATAAGGTGTCCTGTCCTCTTATACCCTGGCAAGGAGTTGGGGGTGAGCAAGGATAGGAAAGGGCAGTGCACCCATCTTCCTGAGAAGCTGCATGCTCACATGGGAAGAACACCCACTCACCGTCCCTGTGTCCTATTCCCCCTCTGCTGGCTGGGTGCTGGCTCTATATCAGGCCTCAGCCACACAGGATCTGTAACCTGATCTCAGCCCTGTATGGGGAGAGAGGATCACCTGAGTAAAGAAACCTGAATGGGGTTTGGGTGGGAAGGGGAAGGAGATAATGTAAACAATAAATGTTCTTATGCTGCTTAACTCATTCTCTCCTCAGCTGCTTTAATTAATGAGCACAATGATCCCCATCACATCAAAGCCTACCTACTACTCATTGAGTCGTATGAGAATCAGAAATAGACCCACCATGCATCTCCGAGTAAAGCACCTCAATCCACCTCTGGTGGGAATGCCTGGGCTACCCCTCATTTGCCCTGCCAACTTTGAGAGCCACTTGCCGTATCATAAGTGGGATTACTAAGTACGTCCTGAGTCTTTAACATTACTGTTACATGGATTTGGGAATTAAGTAGTATGGCTCCTGTTCATGAGGTCTCTAGCTAACAGTCACCTGTCCCAAAGAAATGAGGTTTCATAAAGTAACACTTACTTTGATCCACCCCTAAAATATTTTACAGAGTAGTATCTCCTAAAATGTGTTCCTTGGAACAATGGTCCCAAGATATATTCTTAGAAATGCGGATTTCATGTCTTAGTAAAATCCATCAACATCCTTTTTTTTTTTTTCAGTAAAAATGATCTGTTCAGTATCTGCTTGCAAAGACTAATTAACACCAAGAAAATCTATAAATGACCCAAGGCATGATCAGGCATGAAAACAGAGGGAACTTTACTGCATTTATGATTAAAATTAACCCAATGTGGCAGGTACTCATTAGACCCATATTGTAAATGAGAAAGCTGAAGGTAACTTCTCCAGAATCTCACAGGAAATCAGAGTTAGACCTTGATCTCAGGGATTCATGTTCTAGAAACCATGCTCTTAACCACAGTAGGGGCAAACAGGTGATAGAGATTCCAAGTTGTGTGGCAAATCTAAATAAAAGGGTTCTCCCTAAAATGTATGAAAAATGGTGAATGGTCACTGCAGATGACAAATGGTAACCTGCCAAACCAACTAAACATAAAACACACACTCCAGTTAGAAAACTAAAAACTACCTGTGACAACAGGACAGAATGATACTTCTAAGACTACCCCAGTGATTAGGCAAATATCCACAGATTGGTTAAAATTCATGCCTATTCTCCGTGTCCATGGGTAAGCCCTGTTATGAGAGAAAGTATTATTTTGGGACAAACTGCTTTGTTTCATGAAGTCTATCTAACAATGATGAGCTATCCAAGTATCCATAGATTTTGAAACAATATTTCTACCTTAGGGAATTTATGTTAGCAAAATCCTTTTATTAATAATAAAGTGTGTGAACCCCAATATTTATTAAGATGATAGCAAGAAGGAAAGGAAAAGCAAACTAAATGTTCAGAAACAGGGGGATATTAAATAAATTATGGAACTCAATTTGATGGAAAGTATGCCAGGGATTGGTATACTTTTTATGTATAGGACCAGAGAGCAAATTAGGATTTGCAGGTTATAGGGTTTCTGTTGCAGCTACTCAGTTCTGCTCTTGTGACAGCCAGAAGCAATACAAGAAATGAATAGACAGGACAGTGTTCTAATAAAACTTTATTCACAAAAAAAGCAATGGGCCAGATTTGACTAGTGAGAAGTGGCACCACCATTTAAATGATTATGAAGTCTATCCTAACTGGGCATAACTAATGGAAAAGAGCAGGATAGAAAACTGTATCTTAAATGATTATGACTATGTATATGTCTATGAAAAACATCTACAAAGAAAACATACACATATCCAAGTAATAATTCTGTTAGGGAGCCAGGAATTAAGGGATGATTTTCTTTTCTTTGCTTTGAGATTTTTTCAGCTTTGGTATATCTATTAATAGTACTGAATATGTATAAAATAAATATAGATACAGGTCCCCTATAATCAACTCTCTCTAGCAGAGAAAGGTAACAGAGCTGAGACTGTGTCCTGTGATCTCCATTTGCATAATAGTTGTTTCTCTTCAAATCTTCAGTTTTCTATCTTGGGGCTTTTCCCTTTAATTATCCTAAAACCACAGAGGAGGGCACATTTGTTGACACGTTTGGTGCCCAGCTGGGCCTGTGGCCTCTGTGTTATTGGTCTTTTTCAGAGAAGTTGGGCATATCACTGAGGCCCCAAGAATTAGGGGATGGGAATGGAAGGAAAGAGAAGTGCCATTCATTAAGAAGGAAAAAGAGCAGTACTAAATATCTCACCAGGAATCCTCCCAGTTAATAAGTGAACATAAGCTATCATGAATTTCTGTTATGAGACCACCTGCCTAAAACACACTCCCTTGTTTTGTTTTGTTTTATTGAACTATGGGGTGGTCTCCATTAGTGGATTTCACCATATATAGATTTAGTCAAAGCCATTATTATATTTAAATTTGTTGAGCCGGAGTTTTATAAGGGATTTTCCCCAAAGGAAATTGACTTGGCTTTGTATATGTGCTCATTTCAAAATATAGTATCTTGTCTCATTAAATCCCAAAGAATGAGAGATTATAACGAAACAAAGCAGGCATTGCTTTTATTAAGCAGGTCCAACAATGTGCTGTAAAGATGATGAGTTTTCTTTTCTTCCTTTGGGATTACATAATTGAACCTGAATTTAATGTAAAGAGAAGATTTCAGAATGAGGCAAACTTGGAAATAGTATTTTAAAAAATTTTTCTTTTTCTTGAAAGAGCCAATATTAAATAAGAATTTTTTTCTATAGTGCTCCAGTCTGTTAGTTATCACAACAAAATAATTTCCCATACTATGCCTCTTGTTACTGGTTGTCATGGAAATAGTTGTGCTATATCCAAACTTGAGCATTAAAACGTCACAATAAAATTCATAGAGCAGAATGCCTGGAAAAGTCTCTTTAATTTTAATCTGTATGCATTGGATACTCACCTCAAAGATAAAACGTTACCATTTCCTTCATCCACAATTGATCACAAGGTCAGGCAAATCAGTAGCAAGAAGCAAGAATTTTTGCATAAATTGTTGGAAATATTCCCACAGTAAGAACTGGGACAGAGATGTTCAACCCCCAGCAATCTTAAATTAGAAATGTTTAGGAAATAATGATAAATATTAAAGAAACAAGTTCTGTGAACTTGCTGTAGGCTTAACTCTGTGTTAAGGGCTTTACATAGGTTACCTCATTTAATCTTCATAATTGCCCAAGGAGTAGATAGTAATATTGTACCCATTTTACAGAAGAGAAAATAACCAATAAGGGCAAACATCTTGCTTAAGATCACAAAGTTACCAAGCTATTGAGCAAATTCTTGAATCCAGGTTTTAGAGAAAACTTAAGGTTATTTACCATATAAAAAGAACCCAATTTTGGATTTTGAATGGAAGGTATGTATTTATTAAAACAACACAGATCCATACATTGGACCCCATTCACCCTTGCTCCCACCTCACCCTTTTCCTTCTCTAATAACCTCAGTGTTTTTTGGTCAAAGTCCACTAGTTTATTTTAATCTTGTTTTATCTGTTTGTTTGTTTTTTTTTGCTTTGTTTCCTTATATTAGTCATATAGGTGACATTCTCCAGTCTTTGTCTTTCTCTTTATGACTTCTTATAATTCTTCAAGTTCTTTCTATTTTGTTGCAAATGGCAACATTTCATCTCTTTTCATAGGGGATTCCATTGGGTGATATACCTGAAAGTTGGGGCAGGAGGCATAGAGTTCACTCCTCATTTAGTGGTTTCTTTTAGAAAATTTGTACCCAGACTATGTCATATCACTTACAGGCACTTACATACACAGAAACATAGTTACATATTGAAACATCCAATCTACCTGACTTAATAATGGATTACAGGATTTATTACATACATTGCAATACAATACATACACATAAACCTCTAACATTTTAAAATATTTTAATCAAGCAAATTTAAAATATATTCTACATTAATCTACTTTCCATATTTACCAAATGTATTAATATTTTCTTTATGATTCAGGGTAATCATCAGAAACATATATAATATTTCACTCTAAAACTGATGCCCTTTTTTCTCATTGTGGTCTAGGAGACCACATTTCTACATTATATGACACCAGGCTACTATGCTCTTTGAAATCTAATGCCTGCTATTTGTAGGGTGAGTCCATGTAGGGTCAAGAAAACAGTGTGTGCTTTGGACTCTAAGGATCTGGGATGGACACACTACTGTGTGTTCTTGTGTAAGTCATTTAATTTCCTTGAGCCCAAGTTTTCTCATCTCTAAAATGGGAATAATGTGCAATTTCTTTAGATCATTGTTATGAGGATAAAAGAGAGTATCTGTAAGTGACCTGGAATAAAGTTAAAGTGCTTAGTAAATGGAAAATATTTTGATTATGTCATTCTTTTTTTCAGTGTCCTGCTTTCCTACTGCTAGTGCTGTTGACTCCAGTAAAATCTCAGCTATTAATTAGCTGATTCTTTCATGCTGTGGGCTGAAACATCAGATGACAGCTAATAAAGCCTCCTAGAATTATGCCCACCGTAAGAATAGATAGGCTCTGGACAAATAATAGACATGTTTTTATGACTTCTTAAAACCAGACTCCCTGTTTCTATTCTGTGGTCTAGTATCTTGAAAATGGTTGATAATCCAACACATCTCACATGCCAACTCGGATGTCTTGGAAGTGGCTGCCTAGAATGCTGGCTTGGAAAGGATTCTGTGCCTGAGTCCAGGTTCAGTGTGAAAAAGGGTAGTGATTAATTGGCAATGACTGCCTTGGGCAAAGGATAAGAGTAGGGTCAGGTGGGTGGCACATGTGCCACATATCTGCTAAATCTAATCCAGTTTCTCAGACTCTCTGATTCAGTTATCTTCGCATAAATGAGGGCTATATACACGTGTGAATATATGTGTACACAATCCCATATATATGATTCCATATAAGTGCATATAAATCCATAAGCATAAATTCATATATGTGTGTGTAAATCCACTTATGTGTCTGGAACATGTCCACTTTATTGAAAGGTTTAATGCAGTGGGAATTCTAACATGAAACGGTTTTATTTTTCACCAATTGCTGTTTTCAACTCTTGTAACTGCGGTCCCTTTGGGCATATTCTATTACTTTCTGTTAAAACTGCATTATTTAAAAAAGAATTAGCTCAGCCCAGTTTGAAAGTCTAATCTCAAAACTTTTACAAATGTTCTCTCCTTTTGTCTGCAACACAGGCTTGATCTATCTTTCAAGAGCTTTGCAGAAGTCAGGGCAAATGGGCTTCTCCTTTAATTTATCTGTGTCCCTCCCCCCTTCCCACACTTGCCCCCTAAGTTTAACTCCTCCCCTTTCACCACCATCACTCCCTGGATCTCTGGATCCTTTGGGAAGGGGAACAGAGAGGGGGCAAGAGTCCCTGGCTGCCTGCCTAGGGTGGAAAGTGTGCTTGGTCTCACTCTGGCTTGACCAGATGCACCTCCCTCTGAGAGTCTTGCACAGGTTTTAGGAGATGATGGTGACCTTCTTTCCACCCTTCCATTGCAGAAGGGCAATTGTATCTACCTCTGTCTCTTATTACAGCTTCACACATCCAGACCTCCCTCAAGATGGGCCAATTCTCATTTGGTAGTCCCCTGGGTAGCCCCCTGGCTCTGCTACCTGCACTGGCGTCCTGGGCAAGGCTTCTTCTACACCCTTCTAAAATGGGTGAAAGTTTGCTCTCATCATCTTCTCAAGCTAAATCATTGTAGGCAACTTATTGTAATCGTAGGCCTCTAAGAAAGAGGCCGACTTCAGACTCCATGTTCACTTGTGACCCAAACTCCAGAACATGCCTCAAGTTCTCCCATTTATTCGCTCTCGAATCTCTGCCTGCCCCTCTGGCAGAACCATGCAGGAACTTCAGGTTTCTAGCTCAAAAGAGCATGCAGTTTGTGTGAGGAGATGCTGGTCGTCTCTCATCAGGGAACACTCAGTCTCTCAATCATTCTCTGTCCCTCCTGTAGCTGGTGCTGGGCCTAACATTGGTAAATCAGGCTGTGTGAAGGGAAGATGGAAATGAAGTGGGGGAGAGCGAGGATAAGCAGTAACCCACAGAATGAACTGAAGCCTGTGTCAGTCAATCAGCCTCTAAGTCTCCATCTTCAAAGATGGGGGACTCCTGTGGACATTTGCCCCCTTTGTCATGGAGCTGAACATGCCTCTGGTTCAGGAATAGAGGCAAAGAAGGAAATCTGAGAACTAGAACAGCTGTAGGCTGGGCTTCTGCCTATGCCTATAAAATGAGCTAAAAGTTTCCCCACAATGTTCTTGAAGTGCAACAGGTCTGACTTCCTAAGTGTACAGATGATAACTGCATCAGCTCTACCTTTCAGCTCTCATGGGAATTTCTCTTGTGACAAACCCTGGTGCAGAGCACACCAAGGATGGAATTCTGGGAGCCGTCGTCCCAGCTTAGCTATGTTGTACTATGAGTACAAAAATGCCCCAAGACCTAAGACTTTACTCCCCATGTTCTTCCAGTCACCTCTAAATGTGGTGGTGGAGCGTGACAGAGTTAATCTCTTAATAGGCCTGGATGGGGAATCTTGCTCCAGTTGTCTGAGAATCCCTGATTATTCCTGTGCCAGCTTCAGGCCCTGATCACTATTTCCAAGGCACTAGGAAAATTCCCCCTACATACGATTGTATTTACATAAGACTGTATTTTGTTGTGCTACATGTGATTCTATTCCACAATCTCATTATAAGATGGCATTATAAATAAATCTTCAGAGAGGGAAGGGATCCATATTGGACCATGTTAGTGTAGATTTAGCTGTTTAGACATTTCTTTCTGTCATCACCTGAAAATGCTCACAAGGGTATAAAGGAAATTTAAAAGTATACATGACAATTTTGCTAATTCAGATCTGTACTACAGACTGGAAAATCTAAGTCAGTGCTTTTTAAACTCTGAGAAGAGTGTACAAAATGATATCAAATAGATCTTTATTTATCTTAGCTATATAATCCATTCCTTTTCTTGGAAATATATTTCTATGGCATAAAAATGTTATTTCTAGCTAGATTCGATTGTATTTTGAATAACTCAGAGTACTTTCACTTGGATATTGTTATTAGGAAAAACATGAAAATGTAATAGACACTTTATTGATTCATATATAATTGTCTAATTCTGGAGCTTGGATTAGGAAGACATTTACTTAGGATATAAGTAAAGATGTAATAGAGAAACATACGAAATAGTTCATGAGCTTAAATGAACTGTATTCTGCATTGGCTCCTAAGTGATTTCCTGAATGTGTTTTGCTTATAATTTATACTACATTCACCCGTGTCCATCCACTAGCAAGAAGGATCTGAGGTGACTGGTTTTCTAGGTTTAAACTAATCCTATGCATAATTCAAGATAAATAAACTATGAACTATGTATGATTTATTTTACTTTTCAACTAAAGCTGTATAAATATTTTCTCTAAGTATTTAATATTTCTAAATCATAGAGGACATATTTAAATTCAGTGACTGATTCATTGAAAGTTAATGTAATAAAAACCTCCAATAATACATGCGTGCACACACTCGTGACTGTTTAGAAAAAGATATGGGAGCATACACTCCCAGCTATGAGCAAAAGTTCTCTCTGAGGAGGAAACTGGGACCACAAAGGGAAGAAGTGGGACAGTTGGTATCAGGGGAGGTGAGAGGGGGCTTCAACTTCCAGGTTTTACAACAAATATCTGCTTATTGCCACTTTTATATTTAGGAAACAAATACTATTTCAATTAAAAGATAGATTTTAACTTAAAAAGGCAGAGATCTAAATAAAAATAAAATCAATTTAAACATTCATAATACTGTATGCATATTAATAATTAAAATAAATTCTTATGTGTTTTGGCCTGGAAAGATCTTTATCCTACTAAGTGAGAACTACCTTAAAGCATACTTTGGGTGATTGCAGTTTTACAAATATCTCTCTCCCTCTTTCTCTCTCTCTCTCTCTCTCTCTCTCACTCTTTCTCACTAGCACATATATGTATCCTTGTGTTTTTGAAATATGTATGTATAGAAATTGACACAAGGATAGTCTATAGACTAAAAACATAAAGTGATCATCTTTAAGTGGAGATTGCAGGTGGTATTTTCCCTTCTTTGATGTTGATTTACCTTTACTTTTAAAACTTAGGAAAGTCCAATAAAAATATTTAAATTAAAGACTCATTAATTTCAACATCGTTTAAATAAAAATAATATGGAAAGAGTACTTCCCACATGGCTCTTTCCTATCAATCTTTATCTTTCATTTTCCTTTGGCTATCAGAAGAGTACCCATAATGTACCACACCCCATCTGTATCGACAAACTATGTAAATATGTTTTTATATAGGCTTTATATGTGTGTGTGTTTGCACATATCCAAATACAAGAGTAGTAGACCAAAAATTAACATCTTCACATTAAAATAAGTGACCATTACTTACAGATAATCAAATAATTTTTATTTTTGAAGAGTTACATAAATTTGAATTATGTATAGAGGGATGTGAGAGAGAACCATTTGTTCTTAAAAGTATTTAGTGGGTTGTGCTGATTTTTTTCCTTTTTTATATATTAAAGCTTCAATGAGGAATTGTGGGAAGGCTTTATTTGTATATATTCACACACATTCAAACACTCCAAAATCAAAGGCAGTCATTCTAATTACTAGTAATCCAAATAGATTTACAAAACTCACAAAATATACGGCACGGGGAGAATAAATTCTAGGTTTTCTTGACCTGGACTGTTTTCCATTGATGCAAAGGTCATCTGGTAAAAGAGACGAGGCAACAAGACACTTGATCTAAGCCAAAAGGCCAAGAAGCTATAATGAGGCAACAAGACAGCACAGCTTCACAGAGAACCAGACTAATACCCAGGAAGATTCCAAGCACATAGGAGGGTTTAGTATGATTTCCCATATGGACAACTCTGCCTATTCCCCCTGAGATATCTGTCTTCCTCTACCTGCTTTCCACCCCTAATTCTCAAACTCCAGCTCAGGTTGTCATCCCATGAGTTGGGCGGTCCTAAGTCATTCATTTATTTTATATCCGGAAATTCTCATGATGTTATTACTAGCATGAAGAACCACTGATTCCAATATACCAACTTCACCTCATATCCACCAATCTCAGCAACCTCTGCCTCAGTTGGTTGAACTCCAACCATGATTCAAACTCATTATAGAGGTCCCCAGAATGAAGACAATCTACAGTCTTGTCTTGCTGTTCCTCTCAATATCTCTCCCTAAAAATCCTTGATATAATTTATTCTTTATCTACTCCCTAAACCTAATATATATCCCTTCCCCCTTCCTCCATGTTATTAATTTAAGGCATGTTTTTTTCTGGTTAATACTGTCCAACATTCTCTCTGACTATTGTTTATTTTTTCTTTCTATGTATAGACAGTAGGGGAGAGGTCAAGAAGAATTAAAAATAATATATTGAAAATATTTTAGAAAAATGGGAAGTATACAGAATGTAATTTTACTGGGTTTCAACAAACTGGGTGAAAATAATAAAAAATTATGGATAGTTAAAATCTCTTTACTCTTTCCTTCTAAAAGAAGTACATCTCTGTATTTCCTCATATTCTTTCCTTTCCACTGGTTACTACTACAAAGATGAGGGTAATTTTGAAGAATAACAATATCAAAAACTTAATCTTTATCATACAACAGTCATTTTAAAGTCAATTTATACATTTTAACTTAGTCTGTATGACAACTCTC
Source organism: Scalopus aquaticus (assembly GCA_004024925.1). Lineage (NCBI taxonomy): Eukaryota > Metazoa > Chordata > Mammalia > Eulipotyphla > Talpidae > Scalopus > Scalopus aquaticus. Next base: position 34,972 of record PVIJ01002253.1, on the reverse strand, counting down.
AGGGTAAGTACATCATTAACCACAATTTCTATGTGAGGGGTTGAGGCTCAGAACATTGCTCAAGGATTTACAGCTTGTAAGTGACAGAGGTATTTTGGGGTCATAGCCCATGTACTCAAGGAGTACTCACTTCTCCCTCTCATGATCCCTATTATTGAAGTCTATGGTCAGGGTTTATTAATCTGATTCATTCACATAAACAAATCATGATGGCTAAATTATATTCCTAAAGAAGAGATCTCTGCTGCTTCTCTTTTACTAATCCTTTCTTGGGACCGTAGTCTAAGAAATTGATGGTAAAGAATATGAATTGACTGTTGCTAAAAACAGAAAGTCAGTCAAACCAATCTGTTCCCTTGTTCTTATTTTTCCATAGATGTTTGCTTGAACAGCTGCTTATTTACCAGTTAAGATGATGGCTTTGCAGAGCTGAAAGGGGCAAAAGCACATACTGAAATACCTACTACATATTGATACTAAGCAATATTTTAAGTATTTTCCCCTGATAATTTATTTGATTCAAGAGGATGAACAGGGACAGGTATGAGCATGGAGAAGTTAGAGATTTGGAGTCAATTGGAGGAATAATAAGGCAAAAAAAAAAAAAGTTACATTACATTTGAATGGGGCTAGGTGCTATAGCTACTAACATAAGAGGAAATGAATGACACTGTGGATTTTTTGTTATTTAGGCACTGAACAGTCTGAAAAGTCAGTCCACTTAGTTATAAAAACTACAACAGACTGACTCTTAAATCACACTGGCTATGTATTTCCACAATAGTTTTAAGTGAAGAGTGGAAATAAAAAGCATAGTTCAAAGGTTTGAAATGATCCATTTGACCTGATAGCAAAGTAGTGCAACAGAATACAGTTAATCAGATCAATACACAAAGGATGGGTTTCCCGTGCTTGCTTTTAAAGATTATTTCATGTAAACCACTCTGTATTTCCATGGAAACACAAAAGGAACTCCATAGAGAGGTGAGCAGGAGGTAATAGAGAAAAGGGAGAGAATTAGCTGCCTTGGTTACTATTAATAATTACCTGGGTAGCTATGATTGCTTTCATAAATTGCACAATCTTTGTGACTGTCATACATTTGTGACCTCAGATTTCTCTTGAACCAGAAACCAATGAGCTTGATTTATTTCATTTACATTCTGAAAGCCTCCTACCTACCATCACCAATCCCAAGATATGTTAAAGTACCTTTTCTCCAATCTTGCTTAAAAAGAGCACTCATCTGTGGGAAAAAAGGCACAATCTGTTTAGCCTTCAGGTAGCTACTTTTTCATTTATCCACCTTCTGGTTCCTGGTGCTTTTGCTCAGAATTAGAGAAGAGTTAGCCAAATGCCCAGAGAAGCAGCTGTTCCTCAAAAACAAACTGGAAGGGAAAACAATCGCTCCTTCTGCCCCTCACTTGGGAAGGCAAATGGCTGGCTGACACATACAAAAAGTGATGCCTTTGAGGACTGCCTATCATTCTACTTGAGAACATATTTTTCCATTAAGTGAAGGCCCTGTGCACAGCCTAGAGCTGGGAACAGCCAGACTGTAAAGGAATATGGTGCTCAGGCGTAAGAAAGAGTCAAGGAGACAGAGCTGGTTACTCTAGCCTTTAATTAGCCACATCTCCACGGAAACGCGTTCCCATTTTCCCAGTTGTCTCTGTAAATCAATTTGGAGCCCTTTGCTTATGCTTCAAGCACACAGAGTGGAATCACAGTCCTTCCAGGAGGTGTGAGTTTCTCTCATTCATCATCCTAGGGTGCTTGCTTTAAAGCCTAGTTGGAGGACTACTTAAAGGAAAACAAATTCAAATAAAATGGGACTGTGCTGTCTGGATTTGGTTGAAAATCTTGAGAATGTGCTACAGAAAATTCCAAGCACAGACCTGGAAAGGGATTTGCAAGAGGCCTCACAAAGGGCTTAGAAAAAATAAACTATCAATGAACTCCCATCCACAAACACATACACACACACAAGCAATGAGACAGGAATAGAAATGTGAACTTTATTGGAACCCACATTTGGCACAAGAATTGGTTTTCCCAGCTTTGGCCTTCAGCTAGTAAGTCGGCTACTACTGAATTATTGACAGTGCTGCCAAGCTTGACAGCCTTTCTACATTTATTGGTTTCCACTCAACCCTGTAAATATTTAAGCTATCTGTGGCAGTGGGAATGTGATTATGTGATTAGAATGAGTGGATTCTCTGATAAGGAAAGCCTTGGACTTTACAAATTTAAGAGTCAAAATAAGTGTGTGCATGTGTGTATATTTAGTCTTCAGGAAGAGTGGGCTACTGTTTTCAACTACTGTAAATAGGGAAAAGTGAAGATTTCAAGGCCAAAGATGCCAACCAGTCCCAAAGCACGCAGCATCTCAGCCCAAGGAAGTTTTGGATTAGTGTTTTCAAGTGTTTTTCAATCTGTGAACATTTGTTGATTTGTTGACTGAAAAACACCTAAAGGGGAAAGGAAACCTCTGTAATTCAGCCATCTGGTCATCTTCTTGTTCAAGCATCTGTCCTCTGACTCTCTTCCCTAGACTACCAGACTCATGCCTTCCAATGCATTTTGATCTCAGCTTAAGAAATCTATCTGACAATGCATCTCAGGGTATTCAGAACCCATTCATAGATATCATGGAAATAAATGTTCATGTAATAATACCTAAAGTTTGGCATTTTCTATTCTATTCTGCTTTATTTTTGTTAATGCTTGTCGTGACTCAATTAATTAATTTTATGCCTCACTAAAGAATTCTACACTAGAATATATTAACCTTAAGTGCAGGAATTCTAATCACCTGGTATCCCAGATCTTAATTTTTGGTATTTGTTGAACAAATAGTGGTAAATAAACAAATGAATAAATTTGGCATATAAAATAGGGGTATTGGTCAATTAGATAAGCAAGTAAATTTAAAAATTAATCAGAGGGGCCTCCCTGGTGGTGCAGCGGGTTAAGTCTCAGCACTATGAAGCTATCCGCAGCCACTGCAGCACAAGTTCAATCCCCAGCCAGGGAGCTTCCCACGTGGCACAGCAGACTTCTCCTGTCTTGCCTGCTGCTCCCCTCAGCAGTGTGATTCAGTCAGTCCACCTGTTCTACTCCCTACTCTGTCTCTGGTGAATCCTCCCACCACCCCACACCTCTGGCCTCACCCCAGTTCTTGTACGCATAAATAAATAAATTTAAAAAAATCAGAAAAGATAAAATCATAGGGGCCGCCCTGGTGATGCATGAGTTAAAGTCTCAGTGCTATTAAGCTATTGGCAGCCGTGGCAACATGGGTTCGATCCCCAGCCAGGGAGCTAACCCACATACGGCGCAGCAGACCTCTCCTGTCTTGCCTGCTGCTCCCCTCCGCAGTATACTTTTGTCAATATGCCTGTTCTGCTCCCCACTCTGTCTCTGGTGAATCCTCTGACCACCTCTCACCCACACACACACCTTTGGCCTACACCCCAGTTCTTGTATGCATAAATAAATAAAAAATACATCTTCAAAAAAAGATAGCATCATAAAGATCATAAGGTGAAAGGTAAATGTCACCTTTCAGGTGGTGATTTTATATATTTGGGTGAAAATTATTACTTATTAGCCAGCTCCTTGGTAGTAGTAGTAATAATCATCATCATCCTCATAATAGCAATAATAACTATGACAATGGCAATATTAACAGCCCAAATTTATTAGTAAGCTATCATGTACCAGTTTTGATGTTTAGAGTCGGGCTCTGAAGATGAATGCCACTAATTCCTATTCTCGAAAATCTGCTATGGCAAACTTCTCATGCATTTTCCAATCCACAAAACAAATGTGCTAGAATTTTAATCAAAGGTGAAGGTTATAGTCTGGCTACTATGGAAAACTGGAAGTGATGTCTATCAGAGAGGTAGAGATGGGAGGGATAATATTCATGTGCCAAAAATTTTTGATAGACAGATGCTCAGTGAAGAGAGAAAGAGGGAGAGAGAAAGAAGTAGATGCATCAGTGCTGTTAAAGAATTATTGAGGACATCTTTTCTTGTCCCTAAAGAAAGACACTATATTACCCTGTGGAAATATTGTCATAATTATAAGGGAACATAATGTACTGGTTAAGGACTTGGTCAGAGGAATTTGTATTCAAATGCTAACCCACTAATTATGTGATATTGGTATAGCTGCACACTCTTCCTTTGTTTCAGCAATTAAATGGGGACTATTTATAATCTACTTCATCAGACTGTTTTAAAGCAGAGGCCACAGATACAACTGCTTATAGAAGCCTGGTAAAAATGTAAATGAGTTAAGGGGGTAAAAATTAGGGGTGGTGTGGACTGCGGAAAACTGAAGAGCACAACCCCATTTAAAGACATTCAAACACACACTTAGAAAACAGTTCCAGCCTGCAGGCTAGGTTTGCCTGCATGCCATCAAGTAAGACAGTGCTTATAAAATACTTCTCACAGTGCCTAGCACATAGTAAGCACTCCATAAACTGGATGTATTATTACCTATTATTTGATACATTAAAAAAAAATCCCTGGAACCATTTGCAGATTCTCTTTTAGAGAGAAAATAAATGACCTCAGAATTACTCCTTTGTATGCCTCAGTTAATGACATTATTAAAAATAAACGGGCCCTAGGCCAATCCAGGTGCAGAATAAGCACAGGAGCCTGCAGTAGATTGTCTGCAGATAGAAGCAGTGAGTCAGCTCATGTTTAGTAAGGCAGAGCTGTCCCTGGCATGCAGAGATGCATGGGGGAGACCCCTGGTACATGCCTTTTTGTTATATCATTGCAACAATGAACAGCAAGACGGTTACTAAGGAAGCAGAGAAGAGTGCATTCCCACCAGGTGGTATTAAACTCTCACCTGTCCCTTCCAAGGCAAAGCAATAGAAGGCTTTGGAGTCAGGCAGGCCTAGGTAGGATACTCATTCCCCTCCTTGGAACATACAAGGAGAACTAATCCCACTTGCCCTTAGGGCATTGCCTCTGTTGTGTTAAGAATGGTAATGGGTCCAGCCAGCACTCAGAAGCCTAAGAGGAGCTCGATTCTTTTAACCTTCCTTCCTTCCCATTTCCTATGAATGGTTTTCAATTGTAAGGCTTGTTTTGCTAAACACCTCCTTGATTTCCATCTTTCAAAAAATGAGGCAGGGCAGTGCCCAAAGTCTCATCTGTCCTGCTCACTCCTCACCTCTCCACTCCCTGCCATGATTAACTCCCAAGGGTCCCTAATGACCCAAATGGCTTCCCACCCTTCCCTCACTCTACTGTCATTCATAGAAAATTGCCATTCTCTGAAGGCTTCCACCCCCCACCTCACAGTCCACCAGGCTTACTAGAAAGCTCCCCCAAGGGCAATAAAAAGTTTAAGCCATTCTTAGACCCACCTGCAGCATCTCTGAAGTACACATCCTCCTGTCTGTTCTCCTCCTTTGATTCCAGGCTTTGTAAATCTTTTACCACATGTTGTCAAAAGCCTGGCAGATCCCCAAATCCTTCTCTGATAACACTAGTCCTCTTTAAACAACCTGGCTGCACTTCTAAGTGAGAAAAAGCCTTAAAATAAAATACACCGTGTTTAGTCTCTAAGGTCATTTCCTGGCTTTGTCCTGCAGTTTCTGTTTCCTCTAACTAATCACCAAGCGACAGTCCTGGATTTATTGTGGAGGTTACTTGAAAGTTTGGGTGAGCCTCTGGGCCAGACTACACACACCCTCCATCACTCTTCCTCCCACTGCCAACCAGTTTGTCACTTGCTGTGATTTAGGTGCGCTCGAGGTGCATGAACAGGAGCCAGACCTTTGCTATTCAGAAGGCACACAGGCAAACTCAGCATGATCTGCACATGCTGAGGACTGTGGTCTTGGTAGAGCCTGTGGGTCACTGCCTGGTCAGGGGACAGGAGCCTTCCATGTGCCAGGCAGTAACTGGCAGTGAGAGCTATGTGTCCACCTTGGCACACTCATTCATTTCCAACTTTTATAATATACCTAACATTTATTCAGTATTTACAGGGGCAAGGTGAATTACTTTCATTTACTATTCATGACAACCATGTGAAGCAAGAACTCATACAATTTTAGAGATGCTACAGCTTAACACTGCAACCCATGCCCATGTTCTTAACCCCAATCGTTGTTGATGTGTGCTGTACTTGACCTGCAGCGCTGATCCTGTAACATTGAATGGTCCTGATCACAAGGAAAAATAATCATAGTCAAATTTACTGAGCACTTAGGAACTGTCAGGCAGTTTCTGAGAACAGCATAGATGCTTGCATACAGCAACCTCCTAGCACAGCAAACCTCAGAGTGGTTACTCTTATGAGCGCCATTCTACAAATGTGGAAATGTGATTCTGCTGCAGAATCAGAATTTGAACCCAAGCAATCCAGCCTTTACCAATGCTAGCTGAAGTTGCTGGGATGTGTGTTTGTATTGGGGGTGGGGGGAGAGACAATGGTAGGGGTTGGGGTGAAACAAGCAAACACTGTGACAAATAGTGTGACAAATCCCATGTTAGAGTTACACAAGGAGAGCTCTGGGAGCTGAGAAAATGGGCCTTAGTCTGCTCCAGGTGCTATAACAGAATGCCATAGGAAATACCACTGAGAAACAACACAGATTTATTTCTCATAACTTTGGAGGCTGGGAACTCCAACATCCAGGCATAAGAAGATTCAGTGTCTGTTGAGAACCCACTTTCTGGTTCACAGAGGCTGTCTTCTTCTTGTCCACACATGGCAGAAGGGCAGGGAGCTCTCCTTTATAAGGACAATGATCCTATTCGTGGAGATTTCCCGCTCATGACCTCATCACCTCACAAAGACTCCACCTCCAAGTACCATCACATTGGGGGTTAAGTTGCAACCTTTGAATGTTGGGAAGACACACATTCTATCTGTAGCACTGAGATTAAACTTGAGGTTTTTGTGGCTTGGCATCACAGAGTAGTTGGTGTTGGAGGTGAACTTTGAAGAAGTAGAAAGTTTAGCACATTAGAATGTTTATGGGACTCTCTGGAGAGCACATTTCAAACAAGGGAACAGCATGTGCAAAGGCTGAAAGCACCATAAGCAGAACTGAGACACTGCTCTGGTTCAGAGAAGCTAGAGGGAAGGGGCTTAGCACGAAGCGGCTAGAGAGAAGAGCAGAGACTGGATGTAAAAAGTCTTTTAAATTGTTCTATCACATTTGAAATTCATTCTGAGAGTAGTGGGGTGCTTGGAAGGGTTTTCAGGAGAGGAGTCATGTGGTCACGTGTGTGTTTTAGTAAAATCACTATCTAAGGGGTAGACTAAAAGGGAGTATAACTGAAATCTGGGGAAATGGGGGCAAGGAAAAGGCTGCTGCAGTAACTGAGTTTAACAGAGGGAGGAGGACCTAAGCTCCCCTCAGGTAAGGCTGCAGAAATTCAGTGTGAGTCCAATTGTTTCCCTTAGGAAGACTCTAAACACCAAACAATAAGCAGAGGGGACCAACTGGCAGCACTCCCCAAGGTAAGCCAGTCCTCTGATCATTTATTCCATTTCCTATGCTCCTGTGATCTCTGGACAACACTATACAGCCCCCAACCCCCTTTTCCAGCTCCAAGTCTTTGCTCAGGATGAATTTTTTGCCTGCCCCTGACAGCATCACTTCCAGAGCTCTCAATATGTGTCAGGCTCTATTGTAAGAACTTTGTAAATATTAGCTCATTTAATTCTTAGATGATAGGTATGAGGCAGTTTTACACAAAACCACAGTTTTACAGACAAGAAAACCATTAGCAACTATTTAGTTAAATAAATCCTTTTAGAGGAACAAACCAGGAGAGAGGAGAGAAAAAGGGAAGTGGCAGATGTATTATCTCTTAGAATGTAATGTCATGTAACCGTGATTAATTCACCCAGTCATAACCCCCACCCCCTCCAAATTCACACACTCACCAGCACTTCCTGCCTGAGGAAACCCTTTGTGAGAAAAATGATTGTTAGACTGGTCCGTTATTCCTTGACCCCCACAAAAATGTCATGAATGCTGTGAGAATGCAACTCTTCTGCGATAAAACATGAAGAAACCAAGACACAGATTTTATTCAGAACACACACACACTTTGCAAGTAGAAAAAAATCTTATTGTATGTTGAAATGCTAAGAATTTACTAAATTTTTAAAAAGTCAAGAGTAAGACACTAACAAATGGATTATAAATAAGTTTAAATTTAATGGAAAATAATTGTGAATAATGAATAATTGTCAGGGAATGATGTACTTTTTTAATGCAAAGATTGTTAGGCACAAAGAATAATGTCACACAGTTGGTTGGGAATTCACTAAGATGAGCTACACAAAAAACTGCTGTGGGACTGGTCATAAAGCTAAGACTCAGCAAGCAGCCATTCTGGCCCCAGGTTCCCAGGGGACAGTACATCAGTCTGAAGGTCAGTCCCAGTGCTGACTCTGGGGTACTGGCATTTGTACACACACAACTTAGGACTCAGCCACAAATCACTTCTGCTGCTGAAGGGGCAGTGGTGACTGGTTAATGTTACTAGAAATCAGCACCCCGCCCCCCAATTGAAAAAAAAATGTAAACAAAGAAAGGAAAAAGCTCTGATTTGCTGTGTGTGCCAATTTCCATGGTGTAAATGCTGCCATGATGACTGTTTTAAGCAGCTGATGTGATGCCAAAGAACATGCAGTTGGAAAGAGATGGGCACATTTGACTATGAGTAGAGTCACTGAGCTACTGTCTGTGTTCCCAGCACACAACTGGACTATGAGTCTACTCTGATGGGCTCCTGTTTTACTTCTGATTTATATGTGGGACATGACCCCCTCCCTATTAACCAATCATCTTGTTTGGCTCTTTTGACAAACAAGTGTAAATTTACCCTGGTCATTTTAAGTGATTAAATTTTAGGATGAGAGTTGAGGCTAAGAACTGCTCTTGTCTCGTTCAAATGGGAGATACTTCAATTTCAATTCTATAATCTCCATTACAATGATTTTGAATCTCTTCACTGTTTAATTAACAGAGAACGAGAGCTCTCTTGTATATTTGGCCCAGAGCAATTAAGCCACCAGCAAAGTTTGCAGGGAAAGGATGATCATTTAATTAGAGGTTAAATAATGAATTATTAATTATTAAATTCAGCTAGTGCTCATTAATTAGTTTATAAAGGGCAATAATTACATCTTTTGTGTTTTAATACAGAACTGTGTTTTATAATTATCTGTTAAGTGAATTATGCAGCCATTAGCATTTTGCCCAAGGGTCAAGTTACCATTGTTTTTTGTTCTTAGTGGACTATACATGACAGAGAAATACGGTAACTGTTCTTTCACATAAATGGTATTTTGTTTACAGTAAAATGCTAGATAACTTGGGTCACTGGGTGGTCAGTTCTACAGTTAAAGTCGACAAGAGGACAGACAATTCTGCATCATTGGCAGTAGAAAGAATCCTGTCAATAGGGAGAATTTCCTGCTGAGAATGAAGGGGTAATGGTTCTACTAGGGATCAGGAAGGACCCAGGCCAGGGAAGAGTGGGGTGAAGCGAGTAAGGGTAGGTGTGGTGGTTGGGAATCACACATATGATGTGAAGACTGCTTCTCTCTCTTTTTTTAAAAGAGAATTTATTTTTATTTTTATTTATTTATGCACACAAGAACTGGGGTATAGTCGGGGATGGGGGGATGAGAGGATTCACCAGAGACAGAGTGGGGAGCAGAACAGGTGGATCTACTGAAATATACTGCTGAGGGGAGCAGCAGGCGAGACAGGAGAGGTCTGCTGTGATATATGAGTCAGCTCCTGGCCGGGGATCAAACTCAGATCACAGTGGCTGGCGATAGCTTGATAGTGCTGAGACTTTAACCCCTGTGTCACCATAATTCAAGCTCACCTAACCATTCATCATTCCTGGCAGTTGATCAAAAACTAGAAAATAACAAGATATAGCTCCCATTTCTTTCTTTATAATGGGTCTACTTTACATTTGCGGGGTTCAAGAACCCTTTAGAGAACATAGTACATTCTCTATATAATACATACACAGCATTTGCACAAAAAGTTGAATGTGGGGCAATGATCTCCCCAACAGGGTCCGACGTCTCTCAGTGTGCCTAGGGTAAAAAACCTCTTGTCACTTTGATGCAGGGACTAGAGGCCAAGGAGGCTGCGGGATCCCCAGCAGGTCTATTCCTACTGCTCAGTAACAGCTTGTTTTGAGTTTAAAGCAGTGAGAGCCCTGAAGGCTGAGGGGCAACTTTTCTCCTTTCCTGAGTCCTTTGCCTTTTCCTAAATGAAGAAGCAAATACTTCTCTCCCTTTCATGACCTAGAAGAATGTAGTTTGGGGGGTGAGTCACAGGAAAGTCCGTGATACTGAACATTAACTCAGGCTGAGGCCAACCAAGTCATTATAAAGTAGAGAGTAGCATTTTTCTCCACTGAGATGGAAAGCAAGGCCACCTACCTCTGATAGTGACTGGTATCTCTCTGTGATAGCAACTCTGAGAGTGACTGTCCCTTTCTCTTAAGAAGGAACCCCTCCCCAATGCTTACTTTAGATGAAATAAAGCTTTTACCGTTAGCCATTTTGGCTAACGACCCCTGTAGGCTAATGATATGGAATCCATCGTGAAGAGCACACAGGGATAGGAGCTCACAAGTTGTAGAGATAAAAGGACCTCATGAGAAGAAAAGCAAAAACAAGACCCCAGCCCTGTGTCTGTGCTGAGTTAAAGCTGCTTAAATAGCACCTCCACCTTTCTCTTGGGGAGATCAGCCTACAGACCCTGCCTGGTATGCCGAACTGCATGAGCTTTAATAAATTCTCGCTTGGCCTAGAGTCTCCATTACTTCTATTTTTCAGGGAGCTTAAGAACCCAGGATCCAGTAACAGGGGTATCTCACTTAGTCGTAAATTTATCAGTGAACATGTTCTGAGAATATCGTCTTTACTCTCAGAGCAAGGATGAGGTAACCCACTTTCTTGTCTGTCTAATTTCAAGCTGCTAATGTGAAGTCTCTCTCCCTCCTCTCTCTTTGAAGCCCTAGGTCCCTAAACACAGGAAAAATATCCCTCGTCCACTCCATTGTATTTTACAATTTAAAACCATGTAAATTCTCCATATGTATATTATTAAATTTTGGCCCTTTCTCTGGCTAATCTGTCTGATGTTTATGTGTTTATCCACCCAACCACAAAAGAACCCAGATGGGGTAGGGAAATTTCCCCTTTGTCCCTGACAATTGCAATTTCAGGGTTCATGGATCCCTTAAAGTTCATTCATGTATCCTAACTAGTGATTCTCAAACTTAAGGGTGAATGAGGATTATTTGGGAACCTATGTTAAAATGCATATGTCCAAACATTGTACCTATAGGTATGGATTTCCAGAGTTTGGATACTTGCATTTTAAGCAAACACTTAAAAGAATTTTGATGCTTCTGAGAAACATGACTCTCTGGTTGTCCAGTTTAAGGCCCCTCCAGCTGCACAGCGTGATAATGGTGAAAAGAGTAAGAACTTCAGATTCACGCAGACATGGGTGCAAAGTCAACTTTTTCCACTTAAATGCGGGGTATTTCATTTAATTGCTCTGAAGCTTAGTTCCTTTATCTGTGAAATGGTTATCATATCTAATTTGCAAAACTGTTAAGGAAGATAAATGAGAGCATAAATTAGCAAATGCTAACTATAAGCCACCTATGTTATCTCCCTTCTAATATTGAGTAGACAAAGCAGATACTTGATAGAAACAATTTGTAACAATGGAAAGGATTCTCATTTCAGAGGCTGTGGAAAACTAAATAGTTGTTGAAGAAATGCCTGAGTTTTAGTATGTGTCAGAGGCAGTCTAGTCTCGATATAGTAAATTTTAAATATCCAATCAAGGAGGAAGGACATTAGCTTAGAAAAATTCGGTGCTTAATTTTAGCATTTTTTTTTAATGATACTGAAACAGTGAGAGAAAATTGAAGAAAGAAAGTTACAGATGGAAGTGGCTTTGTCAAAGTCTAAAAAATTGAAAATACCTCAAAAGTCCTTTCAATTCTGCACGCTTAGTTATTGACACAGCCTACTCCTTACAAAATGGTTTCAATCTGTCTAAATTTTTTTCTTTACTACAAGGATGTTCTTCAGGTTTTGTAACAGAAGTCAATGTAGAAGCATATGATTTGCTCTACACAAATTCTATTTGTGAACTACATCTCAGATGAAATAAAAGATGTCTGTATTGATTTTTTGGCAACTGTTTCTTTAAGGCACTGCATTACATTTGCCTCCACCCTGTTTTTCAAGATATTTTACAAATCAATTGACTCAGCTACCAGAGAAACTGTGCTTTTTCTTAAGCACTTTGGCCCTTTAAGATTTAAGAACCAGTAGACACTGTTTAAAATAGAGCTAGCATTGATCCCACATTGTCTGTGAGTGGTCAACAGGAGAAAAAAGTCTCCATTTTAAGGGAGCTTACAGAATTATTTTGGAGAACGTGGGTATTTGAAATTCCTACTGCTTTCCCTTATAGGAATAACATAAATTATTTCCTGAGTTTCCCCCCCTAAAATTCACTTGACTAGAATGCAGTTAAAATATACTGTTTAAATAAATAGGAAAGATAATGGAGAAAAGAATTCTATGCTCTTTTTAGAAACGAGGGGGAAATAGGAACAATGACTTTAGTGCTGATACTTTGACCACTATGTGAGTCCTCTATCTGATTTTTCCTGACTTGAGAAAAAAATTCTTAGATCATCTACAATGTTTAGGCATGTGAAGCCTTAAATCAATACTAGGAATGATGTAAGTTCCAAACAACTTTGTTAAATCGTGATAATTAAATAAGACAATACTGGCAAAGCACTTAGAGTGCCTATCATATAGTAAGTACTCAGTAATAATCAGCTATTATTGCCAATATTATCCTTTTTTTCCCCCCACTGAGGTAACATTGGTTTACAATACTGTGTAAGTTTCCAGTGTGCGGTTTCACATCTTGACAGCTTCATATACCATACCACACGCACCACCAAAGATCTAACTTCCATTTACCACCATCAAATCCATCCTCTTGCCAAGCTACCCTTCTTCCCCTCTGGTAACCACCATTCTGTTTTAAGACTAAAGGTTTATTTTTGTTTTGTTTTGCTTGTATGTTTGTTTTGTTTTGTTTCTTTTTCTTCCATTATAAGTGAAATCATATGCTATATGTCTTTTTCTGTCTAATTTCATATGTATAATCTCCTTAAGTTCCATTCATATTGTTGCAAATGTCAAAAGTTTGTCTTTTTTGAATCACTGAGTAACATCCATCCATCCATCCATCTATCTATCTATCTATCTGTCATCTATCTATATCACATCTTCTTTAATTCATCTGCCCTTGAGCACTTAGGTTGTGTCTATACCTTGCCTATTGTGAATGTGCTGCAGTGAACACAGGGGAAATACATATTTTTGAATTAGTGTTTTTATATTCTTCATATAAATAGCCGGTAGTGGACTTGCTGGATCATAGGGAATTTCTACTTTCAATTTTTGGAAGAGCCCCTACACTATTTTTTGTAATGGCGGAACCAATTGACCTTCCCACCAACAGTGTACAGGAATTCCCTTTTCTCCACATCCTTTCCAACATTTGTTTCTGGTCTTTTTTATAATAGTCAGTCTCACAGGTGTGAGGTGGTGTCTCGTGTTTTTGGTTTGCATTTTCCTGATGATAAGTGATGAACATCTGGTCTTGTACCTGTCATCATCTGTTTGTCTTTTTTGGAAAGGTATTTATTTTATTCCTATTCTCTGCTCACACTTTACTTAGGTTGTTTTGTTGTAGCTGTATGAGTTGTTTATATATTTTTGGATATGGACCCCTACATAGTACATAATTTGCAAATATCTTCTCCCATGTAGTAGGCTACATTTTCATGTTACTGATGGTTCCTTTCTCTGTACAGACGTTTTTCAATTTGATGTAGGTGTGTTAAGAATATTCTCATTCCTAGAATAGCAAAGAATTATGATGAAAAATTAAGCTGCAGTAGAAAAATCTCTATGAAGACGTTAAAAAACATCTGTTCACTTTTGGAAGGTTTAAAGGTGGATGATCCCAGGTTGTCATCTCACTCGATTTTATGCCAAAACATCTGCCTTCCCTTTTCCTGGAAAAGGATTTATCAATTTATCAATAGCAGAACAGTTCATTACGAACCAGTTCTTACCTGATATGGCAAGGATTTTATTTAGCTTGGAAGCGGGGGGCGGGGGGGAGGAAGGGCAAATAAAAAGGAAAAGAAGTAGAAGTATTACTGTAATTGGAAAAGAGAAGAGGATGGATATGGACAAGCATATCCATTGCTAAGAACAAAATAAATCCCTCTCAGAGGAAGAAGTAGGAAGAAGCAAGGGAAAGAAGATTCAAAGAGTTCTGCACACCATCTCCTAAATGGCAAGGATTCTTGGGTTAAACTCTGGTATAAGGGTGAGTAAAACATAAAATTCTCAACCCATGTTGACTTCTTACAAATCAGGTCCCTATGAACTGGGCAATGTCTGACACAGTGGTTCTCAGCTGGGGGTGATTTTGCTTCCCAAGGAATATTTGACAATACCTGGAGACATTTTTGATTATCATGCATTCATGACCCTGGGAAGAAGAAAAGGAAGGTTAGAGGATGGGGTGTGTTCCAGACCGCAAGGAGACAGAGATGAAGGATGCTGCTAACCATCTTAAGATAAGCAACCCAATCCTTCTCAAAGAACTATTCATCCAAAATGTCAGCAGCCCTGAGGTTAGGAATCCTGACCAAATGATATCTCAAAAGATTACACTGGTCAACAAATTTTTACAAAAATCATATAACTGAAATAAAAGTAGTCATTTCCTATCAATTTGCATGTGCTCAACATGAATATGACAGCCAAATTCTAATTTTAGCTCTAGTTTTTTTTTGTAATCTGCAATAAATGGATGTGTACATCACAAAATGCATGCCGATAGTAATAGGCCTACGGTTAATACCTGTAAAAAATCAAATCATAGACTACTTCTTAGATTTCTTCGCTTGTCTCTTGTACAGTGGTTCAGGAGCATCTCTGGGAGTGTCCAGCAGTAGTCAGCCAGCATTGTAGTGGACCATTTTCCCTGGTATCTTTGTTCCATTGATATCTTGATGAAAACGTTCGCCATGTACATCACTAACCATACTACAGTCTTCAGGGAAGAAATCCAGATGGGAATGAAGGAAGTGGATCTTTAGAGACATATTGCAGCCAAGTTTCTGATACTGCATCAGCATGTCTTCTACTAGTTCCTTGTAGTTTTCTGCCCCAACATTCCCAAGAAAGTTTGTAGACACTAGGCGAAAAGCATTCCATGATTGTTTCTCATCACCCTGCAGCAAGTTGTTGAACCGGTCATCTCAGTGCAGACAGAATGTTTGGGTAGACTATTCTTGACTTCTTTTGCTTTGTTATTCCACCAGAAAGACAAGGAACCAATCAGAAGTAACAGTCTTTTATGTGGTTGCTTGGCTCTCTCCACACCATGGGGACTGCAAACAGCATTGATAGTCTTTTGCCATTGAACCACTGTGAAAGCTGTGTTGTACATGTAGCACAGCATATATGCGGGCCCCAAGGCTTGTCTTGGTCACCAACCTTGCATCTGAAGTAAAGCCTTCTTCACTTGAGAAGTGGTCCTTTTCTTCTGGTTGGCAAATGTCACTTCCCCACAAAAGAGCAGAAATTGTCCACACTATTAACACACTTTCAAGGCATTCCTGTTCTGTATTGTGCCTAAATGGATAAAATAATAGCAGTTCTATGGAACAGTAGCTTCAACTGTCTCACACAAAGTCTGAAATATTTTCAATGCTCAACCTTTCCGACAGGGCTTTCTATAGTGCACTGCTGATGTAGCTTCCTTCAGCAGCTGCCTGGCAGTAGTAGTGCATTGCATCAGAAAATGATGCAATCAACTCTGGATGATGTGTGCATGATGGTATTATGCAATGCGATGCAATATTACATCATTCTAGGTTGATTTAGGATGTTGTTGCAGTCCTACTGGATAAATTTACACAGTGAAACATATAAAATGAATTACATGAAATATCTTCAAAATGAGAGCTAATAAAAATTTTTCAGGGTTATATTCATGTTCAGCACACCAAGATACTACAGATTAGGGCCTTTTAAAATCAGTAATAATCTCACTGTTGACCAGTGTTATTTTCAGGATTATGATTACAACATTACCACTTTAAAGGACTAGGTCCAAAATATCAGAATTGGCAGAGTTCAGAGAAAATGTGACCATTCTCCATTGTCTGATAAAGGTTGGATTCTCCAAAGTTTCAGTGCTTTGGACTCATCTTAATACCCAAGCACAGCAAACTGCTTCAAAATTGAACCTTCCCCACATACAGCTGTGTAATAGGAGGCCCTGACTCTGAGCTAAGCTTCCTGCACTTGAATTCCAGCTCTGCCACTTACTGGCTATGTCAGCCTCAACAAGTTACTTAACCTCTAAGCTCCTATCTCTTCAGCTGTTAAGTGGAGATAATGAAAAGATAGTATTCAGGATGCAGTGAGAGACAAATAAGCTAATCAATGAAAGGTGCTTGGCTCAATACCTAGTACAGTATAAGAGCTCCTTTAAATATTTGCTGTTAGCCTTTTCATTGTAATAATTGTTTAGTCTCAGTGGCCTGAGCCTTTGTGCTCGGCACAGGGCCTTGACTGTTCCTTGGTTACATGTCAGAGTTGGAAAGCCCAACCCTGAAGCCTGTCAATGCAGTGTTCTTGGCATGTCACCCTATGAACCTTCATCCAGTGGGTATTTCAGAAATGCTGATAGTGAGGTACCTTTACACGTGGTGCTTTCCCTTCTCCTGCCCTTTCCCCCTTCTATGATCTTTCTTTAACAGAAGCAGTAAAAGTACCACAAAAAAAGGCTCTTCCCATAATATAAAACCAGGCATTAAACTAAAACCACCAGTTCCCTCATTTGCATTTAAAAAAATACTGCTTTTTCAAATAATAAGCAAAAATGGATATTTAGATTATAGGCCTGATATTATAGTGGCACCAATAATAGAAGAAGCAAAACTACATGGAGACAGAGAATAATTTCTGCTGCTAAGGAGGCAGGAAAGATAAGCCAAGAAAGGTGCTAGAAAGAAAGAATCAAACTGAATTTTTAAAAGTTACATAAAAAATTTTAAAAGCAGACTCAGAATGTATTTTTTAAGTAAGAAAAATGGATGGGTCTTAAATGGAAATGGAAATTCAACATAATATAAAATGTCACAGAAATAATGGACTAAGAGAGAACAGATGTTAAAACTTAAATTAAAAAGGTGTGGGTGAGGGAGAATCAGAAAGCAAAAGGAAAATATAGACAGAGGGGGAAAGGAGGCAGCATGGTGTGGTGAAAAGATGCTGAACCCGAGTCTGGACCCTTGATTGTACCTCTGATGTGTCTCACTCTGTGACCTTGACAAAATCCTTGAACTTTCCCGCACATTGAGCCAAATGAGGGGGGGCTAAACAGGTTCCTCTATGTCTAGACATGCTGGACTTATCCTGGTTAATTGCAGGCAGATCAAGAAGAACTGGAATCTTTAATTGGGCATGCTTAGTGGGCTGGGGCAGCAAAGAGAATGGTTGGGTCAAAAGGTAGAAGAAAGTCCTGTCCTGGTGCAAAATTTAAGTATCCATGGGTCCGTGCATGCAAGAACAATGATGGACGTTAGTGGGGCAGAAGGTGCTATAAAAAAAATGTGTTCTACAGGTAATCTAACCACAGGAGGTAAACTAGATAGGAGGTTGGCATCGTGGAAATTGACAGCAGGGCTCCAGTGCCTGGGCTTTGGTTGGGAGGTACATTTCCACTCCCAAGGGTGGTTCACTGGTACTGGGTCAACTTGGAACTTAATGCCAGAGACACAGGTACTGGGAAGAAGGGAAGAAAATGGGGCTCCAGCTAGAAGAATGGGAGTATTCAGCAGGCATCAAGTCAAAGAAAAGAGGCTAGGACTAGAACTGCAGGGAAGACACAGCAAGTATATCAAGGCTACCAGACAAGAGATGCTGAGAAAGTTCTTTCAGCATCTCTGAGATGCTGCTCAACATTAGTAGTCCTAACGTTCATCCTCATTCACTCAGTATTGGGCAAACATTACATTTTAACTCTAAAGATATGTTGGTTTGTGGTCAAGTCTTATGTCCTCCGTTTTCTAGCTTTGTGACATTGGGTGAGGGATTTAACATTTCTAATATTCATTTGTAAAATAAGGTTGAGAGAACCTCATAACATTCTTGTGAAGTATCTAAATATGTGCTCGGCATGGACCCTGGAGCAAAGTATGTGCTTAGTAAGTGTAAGCTGTCAGTCCTTCAGCTAAGATTTGACATTTACTGTCTTGGGAGTCGAAGGCAAGAGAGATGGAAAATGTTTTTGTTGTCATTTTTGAGATATCTTGGTGCTAAAAACAACAAAACCAGGTATATGTGAGAAGTTTAAGAGAGATTTTGTTCTAAGGAATGTGAAAAGCAACTGAAGAAATTCATGCTAATGCATGCAGTGCAGAATAATTCAGGTTTAGGGTGGGAAAGGGTTGGCTGAGATGGAATAATGACTCCAACAGTGGCTATGCTATTGCCAGGACTTCTGAGCCTGTGCAAAACAGGAGAGGGCCTTGCGGCTCCATCCCAATGTGCGTTACCAAGTTCTTTTGAACCTCCACCAAATGACTGAGGCAAAATTTGCTTAAAGCAGAGGAATCTGAGTTCTGTTTAGGGCTGTTCCCCAGACTTGCACTTTCAGGCTTGTTTTTGGTGGCTGCACAAAAATATTCGAAGTAGTTCTGAAGATGCAAATAATGTCAAACTTCATGACTTTTTGCAATTTTTGTCACTTCTGGCAAGCTGACCTGGGGAAGGACAAGTGAGCACGCCTCAGACCCAACTCTAGGTGTCTGCCACATGCACTCTGTGCTTCCTCACCAAACCTGACAACTGAGCCTTTTGTTCTTTGGTGGCAGATGAAATTTAGAGATTTAACAATTTTCTGAGGGTCACACAACCTCCAAGATTGGGAAAAAGGGCTTCAATACAGACTTGTTTAACTCCCAAGTTGATGCTTATATTCTCTCCTACAAAGATATCTGCTGATAATCAACTGACTTTTTAAGCCATCTGCTTTTTTAGAAGAAGCAATGTCTAAAAGTAAAGAAGATTGACCTATGTGTATGCATATGAGGTGAGGGTGTGTGTGTGTGTGTGTGTGTGTGTGTGTGTGTGAGAGAGAGAGAGAGAGAGAGAGAGAGAGTCCTTTTTTCATATAGAAAGGAGCAGCCCCTCCCCTTTCTTTTTATTTCAGTGTAATCTATGCACAGCAAAATAATTACTTCTTCCTGTAGGAAGTGTCAGTCCTCTAAGCAAAGAAGAAAAGGCTACAGCATATGTTACCGACACATGTTTTCGCTAGTCTTGTCTCTGTTCCGCCTGCTGTGGCAATCAGCTTTTGCAAATACTGTCACTTACCAAATACAAAAAGCATGTGAATGCCCAGCCAATGGCCTGGGATAAACACAACCAGGCTTTCTGACTTGGAACATCCACCCAGAACAGAGGCTTTGTTTCAAAAGAACAAAACCAGCCTTGTATCATCAAAATTGTTAGTGGGGAGAGAGAAAGGGCAGTAAGGGTATAGGAAGACATGGACCCAACCCAACACACTGCTTCAGGGTCAGCCTCACACAGACGAAGGAAAATTGATAGTATTTGATAGTGGGTCTGCTCAAACCAGCCAAGCCAAAGATGGGTGGAGCTCACAAACACTGCTGGAAAAGTTGGTATCTGGCCAAATGGCTAAGGAGCCAGTTGGGGGTCTGAGAAGCACATGCACAGAAGGGCTTTGAGCTCTGCCTCTTGGCAGGATGCCCACCCGTCAAGTTCTTCCAGAGGGAGCGTTGGCAATGGGTACTCCTAATCCCAGAAGCACTTGACAGGTAGGCTAGCTGCCGAGAGCACCCCCTCCCTTCCCCCTCAGGTGCCAGACTGCACTTCGGCCACAGCAGGTCCGAGCAATACCACGAGACAAAGGACAGGACCTGGCACTTAAGAGTGAGGAACCTGTTATCTCGTTGTGGGGCATTTATTGGGTTCTTCCTGGCCTGGTGAATGTGGTACTAGGAGTGCATGGTCCCTGGTAGGAAGACTATGGAGGGAATTGGCTGGGATCAGAGGACGCAGCTCTGGTCATAACCACCTTGTGCTAGTCCAGTACTTTCTAGAGGGCAGCCTCTAAGCCTATTTATGTAAGGAGGAAGAGATGGTGGAAATCTGTAGTGCCAGTGAAAAAAGAAAGCCTCTTTCAAGGATAGTGTCCCAGGAAAAATTGAACTAAGTTTGATCCAGGGGATCAGAGAAGACGTCCCAGATTCCATCTGTATAGGGCACGAGAGGGAATTTTGGAGTCTAGGGTTAAATTCTGTGATCCCTAGAACCAAGATCCCTGAAGAAAGAATGAAATCAAAGTTGCCTAACCCTTGGAAACTCAGTTCTCAGAGGACAACCACCTCCCTCAGCAGGAGTGAAGTAGACTGCTTTTCAGATGTGAGGCCTCCTTGGTGAGGGACTCGCTGATGTGATCTTATAATATCCTCTATGTCATGCATTGGCTCTGTAAGCCTGGTGGCATTTGGAGGTGTTATCTTTGGGAGGGAACTGGGTCGTGAGAATAGATCCCTCTCAAGTAGGATTACTGACCTAAAAAACAAGCCGAAGAGCTAGTGTGCTCTTTCCACCTGTGAGGAGATAAGAAGTTGATAGTCTACAACCCAGAAGGGGGCCTCACCAGAGCCCAATCACACTGGCACCTCTTCTTGGCCTTCTCTCCTCTGGATTGTGAGAATTCAGTGTTTGTTAAGTCCCCCAGCTCATGGTGTAATTTGCTGTAGCTGCCCAAAGTGACTAAGACACTATGCTAAGCCTTAGCAGAAGGGCCTTTGGGGCCTACAGGGCTACAATCAAGAGAGGAAAGTGACTATTTCTACTGAGGCAGGAGCAGGATTTGTACCAATAGGATCCTGAGCCCCCACACACCCACAGGAGGGCGAAGACGAGCCTTGGATTCACTTTGTCCTTCAATACAGGGTGTGCTCTGGAAGGCACTCGCACCCCCATTTCCCACTCCCCTTTGCTGGGTCACAGGAGGCCAGGCCAGGGGGTCTACAAGGAAGAATTGGGTGTAGTCCTCTCTGGATTCATGGGAAACATGCACATTTTCTCTCATCTAGTAAATTGAGGATGAAAATTATGCAAGGACCCAGAAAATCATAAAAGAAAACTGATGTGGAGCTGCAAAGCTATAAAACTCCGAAGAAATGCAAATCATTATTTTCGACCATATGATTAGAATTTGTCTGATTACCCTGTTTAATGTACTTGTTTGTGTACAGGCTCTAGTGACACCACATGAACGTCTATTACTAACTCATTAGGTTTCCATAATATCTAGTGAAGCCAAAATGACCTCAGCAGCTCACACTGGTGGGCATGCAGCTTATACAGGCCTCACCCCCGTGTGCTGATACCTGGCTGTTGACCTCTGTCTAGGACTTCCTGAGGTCAGCACTCATCTTTCCCATGTCTGCATACCTAGCTACAAGCACAATGTCCTATGCAGAGTAAGTGCTCAGTATATTTTTGTTGAAATCGATAAAACAATTTAGTTACTTTAAGCAGCTCTATGTGTGGTCATTCATTCACACAGTAGGCCAGTATTTCTTTTTTCTTTTTTAAAGATTTATTTATTTATGCATACAAGAACTGGGGTGTAGGCCAGAGTTGTGGGATGGTGAGAAGATTCACCAGAGACAGAGTGGGGAGCGGAACAGGCAGATCTACTGAAGTACACTGCTGAGGGGTGCAGTGGGCGAGGCAGAAGAGTTCTGCTGCGCCAAGTGGGGAAGCTGCTGGCCTGGGATTGAACTCCTGCTGCAGTGGCTGTAAATAGTGCTGAGATTTAACCCATTGCGCTAGCAGGGAGGCCCTAGGCCAGTATTTCTTGAGAACATGCTAGACACTGTGTTGGGAGCTGGATGCACAATGATAAAAAAAGAACTCACAGCTCAGTGGAAAAGACAGCCATGTATCAAGGGATTATCCTCATCAACATCTGATTGCAAAAGAAAAAGATTTCTCTCTGAACATGTAGCAAAGCAAGGCAGAGAGGTTTCCCCAAGGAAGTGATGCTTCAACTGAGATTGGAAGGGAGGGTGAGGAATGTTACCCTTAAGTAAGGCATAAAAATAGGACACTTAACTCACTCTGCTACCTGCCACACGATGTCCTTCTTGCTTTACATACGCACCTTACAGTCTCACCGCAAACCCTGAGACAGATCTAGAGCATTAGGCCCAATTACATAACTGAGAAAATCAAGGTGTAAGAGGCTAAATAACTCGCCTGAAGTCACAGAGCCAGGGAGTAATGGGGTTTGAAGCTGATGGGGTGCCTCTGGGCTCACCCCCCACCCCCCACATGTGCAGAGAACAGCTTGTGCACAGGGCCTGTGCCTCAGCCAGCAACAAAGAACAGGTCCATTTGCTCCCTGTACAGGCTCCACGCAGCTGGCTTAACAACTCATTCACAACAAAGGCAACTCTCCCAAGAGGAATTCTGGCGACGGCAATGTCCTCCATCTTGTTTTCTCTGTAAGGCCCCGTTCATGGTGCTGACAACTGTTTTCATGGTTAAGGTGCTGAGGATGAATGAGTAAAATAAAGGGATAAATACAAGCGCCCTGTGTGTGTGGTGGTGGGGGGTGGGGGGGGGACTAGCCAGCAAGTTTCTCAACAGAGAGGTTTGTTGGCATCCCTTTCCATACTGTCCAATCACTGCTGGAAAAAGAGAGGGAAAGAGAAGGAAAGGAGCAGGCTCACCCAGCAGGTTTCACTGCTTCATCTGGTGACCGTAAGCCTCAGAATAAGGAAGTACTTAGGCGGACCAAGGCAAACCTTCGGCCAGAACTACAGCACCAAGGGCTTTTTCATGGGTACTTAAAATTGCTTGTCAACAGATGCAAATTGGGCCCATCCTTGTCTTGAAGCCATATGTCCTCTGGGACACAAACAACATTTTTCCTGCTGAGAATGTTGCTCAGGGTTTACTTGGCTGCAGCTTGAGCAAGGACTCCCCAGTACTCAACAGAGGCAGTAAAAGGAAAAGGAGAACACCCAAAGAGTTACACTTGAACCTTGAAAATCTGGAGAGAGAGAGAGACAGAGGGGGAGAGAGAGAGAGAGAGAGAGAGAGAGAGAGAGAGAGAGAGAGAGAGAGAGAGAGAGAGAGAGAGAGAGAGAGAGA